>VSMD01067086.1:0-40299 GCA_008750895.1 Mirza zaza
ATTAGAATCACTTGGACAATAGGGTTCCCAGATATAATAAGGACTCCTAGTTAAACTTGAATTTCAGAAAAGCGACAAATAATTTTTTAGTATATGTATGTTCCATGAAATATTTGGGACATACTAAAATTATTTATTTTATTATTTATCCTGTATATTTCTTTGCAGAATCTGGAAACTCTACTTGGGAAACTTGAAAAAGACCCATACTTAAACTCTACCACCTACTCCCATGTGCAAAGATTTTGATTTAATTTGTCTGTGGTGGGTCCTTTGTATTAAACACTCCCTACGTGCTATTAATGTGTGGCCAGGGTTAAAACCACTACTCTAATTGCTTGGTATTGTACTCTTCCCTAATAACCTGATCCATCCCAGTGGTCCCACCTATTCTTTAGACCCTCACTCTCCTTGGGCTTTCCATTTATCCATCCATCCATTTATTCATACATTCAGTACATAAGTGCCAACCCCAAGTCAAGCATATGGTTGTTGAGGATTTGGGTTAATTTCCTGATCATATTCTGTATGAACAAATATATAATAATTTAGTAAAATTGAAACCCACCAGAAGAAATCAAGAAAGAGGAAAAAAGTAAATCGTGTCTCTGTGGGTTCTAAAACCTTCCAACTCATCTTTAATTCCATTTAATCAACTACCTAATGACAATGGTTTATTAAATGTTTCTAATTATAAGTAGATCAAAAGGAAATGCTCTATCTTGGTCATAGTAGGTTTAGTCTTAAATTCTTCTAGGCAGTCTTTGATGCAAAGTAATTACCCTTAAAGCACTTTGCCTATTAAACACATGTTATTCCTGAGAGATTCTCCTATGCAGTGTGTAAGTGATCATTTGTCATCTTGCTAGTGGGAGGAAATTAATCCCAGCTTTTAACAATAATTTTCTCTCTTATGCCTATGTTGGATATAGTGCTACAATGTTATTACAATGGAATGAAGATGACAACATACACCTTTACTTAAATGATTAAGCAACTCTGTATCTTTCATAGTGACTCTTCATAGATTTATGTGAAAATTTCCCCTAAAACAATACTTTGTAAATGTTATGATCACAGTTAATATGTTCCTTCACTTTCTGATCCATTGCTGTAAAAATATTGAAAGATCTATGAAAAAATTCCTAAGATGTGAACCTTGTCAAACATGCTATAATGCAATGTCGACTTCAATATAGTTTTCTGCAATTAAATAGTTGGTTTCCTTATGAAAAAGATTTATATGCATTTTAGCAAACTTTGTGCATTTCACTTTAGAAAGCTTGATACATTTCAGTCTTCTGGAATATAATAGTTTATTAAGTATAAGTGTTTGTGGTTATGAACTTAGTCTTCCTGTTTTTTGCATTTTTTTCTCCATGTGAAAACAATTAGGCTTGATTTACAATATTTTGATATGTGTGACTTTTTAAAAAAAATAGAACTGTAATGTAAAAATTACTTTTCTTTTTTTTGCCCATGCCAGAGGCCTCGTCCTCCAATTACTCAATTTTCTGGAACAGTATGCCACTTTTTTTTGCATAAATACAATATCAACGATAACAAATCCAGAGATTAATTAAGAGTGTCATAGAGTAAGAGGCTATTGCTAGTGGTGGAGTTATACAATATGAAGCTATTAACATAGCACAAAAAGAACCTGCAAGGAGAACAGAAGAAAAGGAGCAGCTCTCTCTATAACTGTTTCAAGGAGCAGGTCTCTCTATAACTGTTACTGTTTTCATCCATTCAACACTTGAATTTTTCTAGAATCACACCTGTATCCTGATACCTTTGTGGGAGTGGGTGAGCCCAGGTGTGGATGTGTAGCCTCTGGTACCAGACTGGTCCTCATGCTGGCTCTTCGTTGACTGGCCATGCGAGCCTCACGCAGTGGGACCTCTTTAATTCTCAAGTTTTTTCATTTGAAATATGGGGGTAATATCTGACTCAGGGGTTTATTTTTGTGAAGGTTGAATGAGATAATGTATGTCAAGTACCTAGCAGTGGTACTTAATAATGGTGAACTATTGATAATATTATTGTTTATAGCATAGTAATAAAGTAGAAGTTACTGGAGTCCTTTAGCACTGCAGTCCCCAACTCCCGGGCCACAGACTAGTACCAGTCCATAGCCTGTTGGGAACCGGACCACACAGCAGGAGGTGAGTGGGGGGAGGGGGTGGTGAAAGGAGTGAAGCTTCATCTGTATTTACAGCCACTCTCCATTGTTTGCATCACTGCCTGGGCTCTGCCTCCCCCCTGCCATGCCTCCATCCGTGGAAAAATTATCTTCTGTGAAACCAGTCCCTGGTGCCAAAAAGTTTGGGGACCGCTGCCCAGGCATCACTATTTGTTTATATCAGTACTTTAACCCATTAAATTTCTTTCTTTATTCCCACCTTTAAGTCTTAATTCTTTTTCTTATTCTATTAATTTATGAAAATGAATCCCTTCAGGGAGCATTTCCATGTCATCACTTTCTTTTACTTTTGTATTTTCCGAGTTGTGTCTCAGTGGCTTCTGTTGATCTTGGTTTCTCTCCATTTTCTTAAACATACCGTAAGAATCAAGCCATACTTCACTATCACAGCTCTGCATCTTCTGGGCAGTGACAGTAGTGCATAGCATTTACATAATACTCACCATGTGCCAGGCACTTTTCTAATTGACTTATTTCATCTTTACAACAACACGGTGAGATAGATGCTATTATTCTTCCCATTTTACTGATGAGGAAACTGAGGCACAGAGAAAGTAAATAATTTGACTCTGATCGCACAGCTTAATGGAGCCAGATGTGAACTAAAGTAGTCTGGCTCCAGAATTTATGCTCTTAACCATTACTCTGTAGACCTCCTTTGGAGGAATATCAGGGGTTGGGAAAATGCAATACAGTGACATTTAGACTCGCAAGGTTACAGAGTGAGAACTCAGGCGTGGTGATTATTCAAAGGTTACAGCAGGTTGAGCACCAGTACATCCAATGACTATAAAACCTGTTGCCACATCCTAGGCTTCCTTTGTCTCAAGTAAAATGAAGTGCCCTGGTCAACTGACCTTAGGGGTCTAATATTTTGTCTATGTGTTTTTGTTTTTTTCCCTGTAATCCTTCATCAATTCTAAAAGGCCCTGTTATTGTCTTTGTTGTTTTTAGCCAGTGTGCGTGTGTGTGTGTGTGTGTGTGTGTGTGTGTGTGTGTATGTGTTTAAGTCATTTTTGACACTGGTGAGTTTCCTGATAAACAGAACCAATGTCTGGGCTTTGCTTCAAATCATATTAAGAAAGACCCAGGCACTCTGGTAATTTGTTCTTATTGAATTGAAAAGCCTTTGGGAAAGGTTTTTGAGAGATATCTCTATGTTCTGGTTTGTCAACAGAAGATTAGTTAGGACTTTTGAGTTAATCTTTCCTTCAGAATTTATGGGACCCTGGCTTAGTAGGAGTCCCCCCTAATGTGTGAGATGTGTAAGGGATGAGGCATTATGGTGACTTCAGCCATGAAAATACAGATTTTCTGTTATCAGTAACAGCAGGAACCATGAGTTTTGCTTCATTTCTTGTCACATTGTACCCTAACAGGACTGCCCTCAGATTATTAAGAACAAGATTTTTTCATTCCCATCTTTGGGTCCTGGCTTCTTTAGGGCTAGGAGTTATATACACTTGGAATTTGTTGGCTAGAGTTTTAAAACAGATGGCCACATGCTTTTTTTTCCTCTAGGAAACTTGCTTGGTTGTTTGTCCTCTAGTTCTCATGGTAACCAAAGACGGCTAGTAACATTTTTTTCTCACTAAGTAAAATCAGCAGAGCTGTCAGACATTTGCAGCTGTTTGATGAAGGCTTGACCTTTTATTGTATTTTTCTAGTTTGTGTTGATGGGCTCTTGTACCTTGTTTTTGGTGACATATAGTAAGAAAAAAAAACTTAAATGGAATACTTTTTTGCCTATAGCCTATTTATTATAATAATGTGGCATTGCTATAAGAAAGTAAAAATTATCCTGCCATTTCAAATCTTTGGTAATGAAGGTCAATGTTATGTATGGCTCAGGTAAATAGGCCATACCTGGGACCATTGTAGATTACCTTCACAAGTTACAGATTTATCATCTCGGAATTTCAGAAAATATTTCATTGCATTCTATTTTTAGCCAGTACATGAGATATGGAGGCAGAACCCCTTAAAAAGGATCTAGGGCTGGGCATAGTGGTTCATGCTTATAATCCTAGCATTTTGGGAGGCCTAGGCAGGAGGATAGCTTGAGGCCAGTAATTCCAGATCAGCCTGGGCAACATAGTGAGACCCCCATCTCTACAAAAAATAAAATAAAACAAAATTAGTCAGGCTTGGTGGCTTATGCTGGTAATCCCAGAATTTTGGGAGGCTGAGGCAGGAGAATTGCTTAAATTCAGGAGTTTGAGACTGCAGTGAGCTATGATTTCACCACTGTAATCCAGCCTGGGTGACAGAGAGACCATGTCTCTTTAAAAAAATAAATAAATAAAAGGATCTGGCTAAGGTGCCAACCAATGATTGACTGTGAAATTTTGCTAATTGCATATTTGTAGTGTGTCCACCACTATTTTTTGAAATGGGGTAAAGTTTCATCTACCACTGAATGGCTGAGCACAGATCCTAGAAAGAGCTCCATATGGTTCCACATGAGTAAGCATGTAAAGTTGTGGGATCCTGGGAGCTTACAAGTAAATATGCTCAATTATAGGGGTCTAAATAATAAGAAAATCAAGAGTTTCCTGGAAAATCTCTGGATTTCATTATAGTGTCTTTCCCTGTAGTCAATAAATACAGAGACTAGGCACAAACAGAGAATCACAGCTGTTCACAGATGATGAAAATAGTGCTGAAACATAACTAATGTTACAGGAAAATCTTAAAACGAAGCAGTCATTTTTAATAAGAGAAAATTCCTAGCATACCCAAGCTCATTCGGGGGCTGGTAATTATTGTCACTCATGAATTATCTACCACAGTCAATGTCCTTTTTGTTATTGCTGTTGTTCTAGATAGTCTTTTAGATTGCTTTGTTAAAAGAAAAGAATTATATTGTAAATTCGTGAGTGAAATTAGATTTATTTTTGTTCCCAAATCAGATGTCTATAGATAAGCCAGGCCAAAACAGCAAGAAATAAATATATCCATTCTCCATGGTTATCTGAAAATATTGAAAGTGACGTTGGATGAGCTGTTTCCAAGGTGACTTTGGTGAGACATAAAACACTTATTTAGTGTGCTTTCCTTGCACCTAGGGCATATTACCTAAAGTCTCTTTACTGATATGATATTCTATATAATCTGCTCTCAAGAATCATAAGATCTATGATAATTATGTTGTATGTGGTGTTTGTATAGGTGGTATATATTGGAGGACATTTGCTATCATTTTATGTCATTTTGAGAATTTGCTCAAACCAAGTAGACAAAGTTTTCAAGTTCAATAAAGCAAGGCAGAATAATAGAATGATTATAAGCTTGAGTGGTTGAGTCACAATTCAAATTCTGGTTCTGCCACTCAGTATGATTTTTGGCAAGAACTTACCTTCTCTAAGCTTCAAGTTCTCATGTGTAGAAAGGAGTGGAAGTTGTTCTACTTTTAGAAGGTTTTTGTTAGGATCAGGGTTATAACCCAAGTAAAGTGCCTAGTAAGTTGCCTGGTTGTTATCAAGCACTCAATAAATATTGGTAAAGCAACTACAGGAAAGACAGCTAGAATTTAGCTCATCTGGTCTTTTCATCTTTCAGCATGGGAGATATTGCTGGTGTTACAGAAAAAAGTATTGAGACACTTCTTAAAGACACTAAGGAAGACTTTATTCAAGAAGAGGACTACTGCAATGGGGTTTTGCAGTAGGGGAAAGAAGCTGAACTCAACTCCAAATAGAGCAAGAACAAGTGGGAATTTATAGCCAAGGAGTAGAGTGGGGGTCAGTGGATGGGAAATTACTAAGAGGAAAGATTAAGTCTAGGGAGATTCTTGCTAGACTGACTCAACAGATACGGAGGCAGGGGATGAAGAATATGATTAACTATCAAGGATGGAGATTTTTGCTAAACTGACCCAGAAGTACTCTGGCTAAAATTGGACTAAGCTGACTAAGAATAGAGCCCCAGTTTGAGGCCTAGGGGAGAAGAGGGCTCAGAGGGGACTAAATCAAGTTTGGTCAACGGGAGAATCTTTGTCACCAGCATAAGGGACACAAATATCAACCCAACTAACATTTATTGAATGCCTCATGAGTATCAGGCACTGTGTCAGGCACTTAGCAAATGTTAATAATTTTAGTCAATCCTCATACCAACACCAAAGAGTAGATACTATTAGTTTCATTTTACAAGCAAAGAATTTGAAGTTTGGAATGGTGAAGAAACTTTCAAAAGATTACTGACAAAGCTGGAACTTAAATCCAGAGTTTTCTGACTTGACCAGCCTGCATTGATTGGCACTGTTCTGTCTTGCACAAGTGTGGCTGTATGGATAGATGTAATCTCACCTGCAGTGTTTTGCACATATTTACAGTGAATGAATGAATGAAAGCCTGTGAAAATGCCAAGTTACAATTGTTTTCAATAGGTTCAGAGGAATTTCAAATACTATAAAAGTTAATTTATGATACCAAGGTCAAGGTATAGATGACTTGTCAATCTCATTACCCTAAGTACCATGATGGCAGAAACCACATGCTTTCATGTTCTTTCAGATTATCCAGTTGCCTTGGACCTCAGAGCTTTGATCTTTCAGGGTGCTGCTGATCTCCTGCCTTTTCCTTTGGATGAATCTGAGACCTGCTTACCTCTGATATGGTCACAACTTACCTTGAAAGCCAGTGGGGACATCTCTTTCAATAAAGAAAATGGGAACGTGGTGGGAGATGTGAATCTGGCTGTGAGTATGTGTGTCTGTACAAGCACTTTTCAAAAGTGTTAAACAGAGGCTAAGGCAGGAGGATCACTTGACCTAAGGAGTTTTGAGACCAGACTGGGCAACATAATGAGACGCCATCTCGAAAAAATGTGATAAACAGATATGGTACATGTAAGGAAATCCATCATTGAGCAAATATCCTGGGCGTGTTTCCCTCCTTCCTCAGTGGTATTCTGTCCATATGTATTTATCCTTTTATCAACCATTTTCTTTTTCTTTTACAGACTTCCTTGATTAACCACGGGGAACACTATTTTAGAAAATGGGATCTGGTGCTACATTTTATGTGTGGCAACAAACATTAGAATAATGTTTTAAAACAGATGTAATATACAATTTTTCAAGAGAGGAACTTTGAAGTGCTTCTTTCAGATTAGGGTCAAATCTGTTATGCTGGGTTTTATTTTAACTTATTTTAAAGTTTGACTATAAGACTCAATACGGTAAATGATCACTGCATTTTCCTGGGCCAAATGTATTATATTTTAATCCCAGACTCTTTTGTGGATAATTTCAATTTTTGTTATAATATAGGAGAAATAAAATCATTCTCTACCTCCATGGAAGTCACAGAAGAATGGTTCAAAAATCCACACTGGGGGTAGACTTTTGTGATTTCTCTGGTTCTTAAGAAATCTTGCAAAGTTTTGTATAGAGCCTGATTCACAGTATATACTCAATAAATATTTGATTGAATGAATGAATGAATTGTGGTCACAAGCTTAAATGTCCCTGACCCTGTGACAAGAAAATCTTTGATTCCCCTTTGCTCAGGTTAGCTAATGGAGTCACATTAAACATAGATAAAAGTCAATAAAATATGAATAACTAATTTACAAACATTTATATTTCAGTGTTAGGAAATATGGTAAGATTAGGAAAACAGTTAAGACAATGATTTGTACAGAATTGACGAGTCCAGGCAATGAAAACTTCACAGAATACAGTTTAACAGGATTAAACATCACATATAACATATATGATGGCAGACTGCTTCTGATTTTGATATTAACATACCATCTGTTGTACATATGAGAAATATTGCCAGTTCAATTTTCAGTTATGAAATATATACTATTTTGATATGACATTTCAAATTACACATATCTCAGGCAGCATGCAGGAAAAGTCATTTATTGTACATTTGTTAGGACACACCTTACCACAAGCTTACAGGTCTTGGTTGTTAGACCAAGAATATAGAAACCATTCAAATGATAGTATGGTTGAAACCAGCAATCATGTTTACTGGCTGAGAGCATTTCTGGTAAAAATAAAACTCTCTGCATTCATTCATTAACAAAATGCACAGTGATCCTAAACTCAATTCTTTAAAAATTGTCACAATTAATTTTCATTTATTGGTGATATAGCAGCTGCAGGAAATTGGAATTCTCAAGAGTTGGTGGTACACAACAGCAGGAATTTTTTTCTTCTGTGGGCTCACATGATTACAACAAAGATGCTTACCCTTTGAAATCACATATTATAACAACAGCGCTATACAAACATCACAAATATTTGGTGTTTCAGAGTCTTAACAAATATTATACTGTGATTTTTTTCACAAAGAGACTAAATTAACAGGCAGTGTAAATCACATATATCATAAGATTTTAAAAATACATTTTATACAATAGGTTTCTAACTTTTTCACTAGCATTTCATTTTGGTGTTTTTTTTTTTGTCTTCATACTTACAGTCCTTAGATAAATTATGAATGTCTGGCTTACGCCAAGAAAGTCAATAAGATTGATATTTTCCCACAGGAATATGGCTGAGTGTACATTGAATCACAGAGTCAACGATGCAACATCTAATTTGTTAACAGATTATTTTTAAAATTGAAACAAAATCTAATTACTTTAAAAGATAGCACTTTGAACAAAACCATAGGAAACTTTATTTACAAAACATTTAAATAGATTTTTAAATGGCTAGTTCTTGCTAACTGCACAATTCATATATCCTTGGTGCACATGGTCTGTTAACCTTCTGTACAACATTGTTAGACCTCCAAGTTAACTTACATGGGATGGTTAGGTGGGAAAATAAGATGGTAATTTCCATCCACTCAAGGTGCTTGAAAGGAAATGGTTTTATGCTTTTTCTGTTAGACAAGATCTGTCATTAATGTTGGTGCCTTTAATTTGAAAAGATTATCTGAAATTCCCAAAATGTAATTTAGTGCAGTATAAGAATTATAGGAAAGGTTGATAAATTTACCACCAAATGTTATAATTCTAATCTAGCACTATGCGGTTGATCCAAGTCATTGTACCTTTCATTTACAAGGCTTCTGTATATTACATTGGCTTAAAAAATATTTTCCTTGGTCCTTAGAAATACAAAATATTGATTTTCAAAAGATAGAGGAAGATAGGGTGAGTGTTTCTTACAATCACATTCATAATAAAAGAAGATAATCTACATTTTACAAATCATTAAACAATGGTCTTTGGCAGAAGACTTTATAAATAACTTCCTCCACTTTTAACATTTTATTTAGGCCATTTCCCTTTTTAATGATATCAGGTATATGATCACTTCTTCATTAATATAGGTTCATAGGAAAACACTACAGATACAAAAATATTTAACACGTATTCTTTTTGAACATTAGATTTAAAGTTTATCTATTCACTGATACTAGAGAAGATATTTTACACAAGCATTTCTAAGAGTGTTGCTTAAGATCATAATTTCAACAATATGGTTGCAAAGAGGGTGTGTGTACTTTTGCTCCCCACAAAATTTTATCACTGAAACACACTGAAGGAATGTGTTAGAATCTTCTTGATTATTATACATCGTGTTTCCCACAAAATGAGTAATATCTGATGCATATACTATTGTGTGTGTGTGTGTGTGTGTGCGCGTGCATGTGTGTATACTGAAATGGCAAGTCTTAGAGATTACATTCATTGACATGAAAGAATTAAAACTGAAAAATTCAGTTAAGTATCCAAACGTATTCCCGACATACCGCCACTCAGGCATTTCAAAGAGTAGTGATGTAAAAAAATAGCTTTAGACATGTGAACGATCTTCAGGATCATCTAGAGGACCATTAGGATTACTTCTCTTTTCACAGTAAGATGTCCTTCTCTCCATTTTTGCCTCTCTTCCTTCTACTTCCTCTCTCTCCATCTTTGAAGGCTCTTGGTGATGGGGTCCTTTAAACCGTGAATACGGAATATTAACAGGCCGTTCTTTCCTGTTTTGTACCTTGTACAGGGAATTCATGATGGCCTCTTAGGAGAGGAGGTTTCTGGCACTGCGACATGCCACCCTTCTTTTATGGATTGCCTGTTGTACTGGCTCAGTAGGAATTCAGTTTACTATTAAAATTATCCACCAAGCTTATTCAGAGGGAAAGAAGTGCCATCAGCAACCATCAAAGGTGAGAGAGAAGTTTTAGATTTGTTTCCTACCTGAATGCTCCCTTCTCGCCTGCCCCTCTGAGAGCTCCTCAGAGGCACCGAACAGTGTTTTGTGCACAGCTTCAGCATGGACAGTATGTAAGATCCTTCCCTTCCCCTTGTCTAGGAAGCTACAAATGTCTCCTCAGTGTGGGCTTCCTACTGTCTACAAAAATCACTGGATGAAACCCAGGGAAGTCCTGTTGTCCTAACAGTTTTGCCAACAATTGTTATTATGGCTTATTGGAATAGTGTTGAATTGCACCACTGACATACGAAATTCACCACGAATGACACTGAAAGGCAGAGGTTTGGGGGATTAGAAACAGTATTTGTTACCTTCTAATAGCAAAGCCTTTTTAACGTACCACATAAATAAATTTTTTGAGAATATGTAACTTTTTTTCTAAGCTTTCTGAGGGAAATTTTCAATCTAGGCTCAGTTCAAGATTTCGAGACTTGAGCCAATAAACACAAATCATGCATTGTGGACAAGAGCAAGCTGCCTTGGGTTTAAGAGCTTCTGTAAAAAAAACAAGAACGAAAACAAAAATCCACTGTGGACTACAAAGGTCAGGAAGGAAGTCAAGGCTCTGGATCTTAGTGGATCTGAGTGAATCCCTGTCAGTCTGATCCAGCTCCTTCCCCCCAAAAGGCGTATTTCCCATCACCGAAGTGGCCTGATGTTGGTGGTTATTCTAAGGAGTATCTTCTTTAGTGAGGCTTTAACGTTGAGTAAAAGACAGGATGTGCAGGAAGGAGATGTACACAAGGGCAGGGACGGAGGAAGGGGGACTGTGCTTTAGTTGGAGCTATTTGGTGATCAGCTGTGAGACAGAGGGATGGACAACGGGAAAAGAGCCAATGAGAACATGCCCTTTGTGACAGAAAATGGACACTCAAATGCTTAAGCTCTGACCAGCAAGAAGAGAGGAACACAGACTTTTGAGAGGCAGGTAGAAGACAGTATGAGACGTCAGTTATTTTAGTTCCTGAAAAAGAACAGCATTCCAAAATATCTGACAAGTTTGGCTTCTCCTAAGGGAGGCTTGGAGTGACAGTTATAGCATTTCTTTCCAGAATATCATTGTTGAACAGATTACATTTTAGGACTTCTTTACATATTTGGAGTTACTTTTCTGTATCAAAATGAAGAGTCAAATATATATGAGTATTTTAAGAAACCATAAATGTGATTTTTTTTCAGACTAGATTTAAGGAAACATACACATATCTGCTCATGTGCACATGACCCACACTCTCAAGGCTCGGCTATTTTTATAAGCAAAGTCACTTTCTGGCTCTCAAGTTCTGCACCAATTCAAATGAGACACCATAGAGAGGAGCTCTTAGGGGACTCGGGGTGATGTCTACACTATCTATTGTTTTCAAGCTTTATGAGCCTTCCTTGTGAGTCTTTGAAAACAATCTTCTAAAATTAAAACTCACTCATAACTAGTAGTCCTTTTAGTTCCATCAGTACACACTGACTTCTCAAACCAGTGGACTGCAGCATTAAGTATAACTCAGTACTTTCACACAATGGTTTCGCATTAAGGCAAATGAGGCTGAGCAAATCAATTAGGAGACAGGAGTGCAGGGTCATTTTCTAGGCCCAGAGGCAGTCAGGCAAAGGAGATCAGCTGTTGGTTTTTTAAAAGAACTAGAAAAGCTGATTAGGAATGTCTCTGATTGGAGAGCCTGCCTGAAGCTCAGTTATACCAGAAAAAAAAATATTTGTAAGGATTAATTTTCCTTAAAATTATATTTTAAGTCTGAATGGTGCATACTTCTGCCCATAAATCTGAATGTATTGTGCCTCAAAGGACCTATATTTAGGCTTTTAAGCCTCTTCCTAAGAGGAAGCAGAGTTAAGCAGTGGGTGACATTGACTCTTCTTGACCACACAGAGCACTGCATAGTAGATCAATGGTTCTCAAACTTAAGCATGTGTCAGAATCATCTGAAGGGCTTGTTAAAACCCATATTGCTGGACTTGCTCCCAGAATTTCTGATTCATAGACCTGGGCTGAGGTCTCAGGTGAGACTGGATAATGTGCATATCTAACAAATTTGCAAGTTGTTATTGATGATGATTGTCTGGGACCAAACTTTAAGAAATCACAGTAGTAGCTTATTTTACGTCACTTTAATTGCATTCCCAGAACAAAGTTTTGCCATGTGGAATGTGAAAAATCCAATATTGGATTTTTTCCCATACATTCGTATAGTTAAGGGACAGATTCTATTGGTGCTACTTTAATTACAGAGAATTTTCAGGTTCAGAAGTTTATCAACATATAGATCAAACATATTAAATAAAAGATGATTCAAGCTCATGACCTTTCTATAAAGAGAATATGATTTTTCTGTATTATTATGTATAAGTTCCTAATAGGCTATATGTGGAAAATTCTATGGCCTCTCTCCATAGGGTATTATTTTAGTAATAGCATTACAATTCTCTCTTGCCCCATGGGTGATATTCAATCACCTCAGTATGATTACCAGAACAACTAAATTTGTTCACCATTTCTTGACTGAACACACACTAGGGTCGTGGACTTGATGTTTTTCTTGTAAAATCCTTTTAAAAGTATATCACATGCAAGGACCTCTATAAAAGAGTAAACAGAGGGAAAGAACATCAAGGGTTAATCCATGAACTTCAGTGGGTGAAGAATTAAGTTGAACAAGCTGTCAGCACACATAATTAGAAACTACCATTTGTTTGACTGATAGGTACAGGTGAGTCAACTGAAGAGGCAGGATTGGTGGAAGGGGCTGAAGAAGAAGACAGATGAGAGTTTGTGTGAATGAGCAGCTGCCTGTGTGGAGGAAGGAGGCTCAATCTATTCACAGGTTCTCTTCCTTCAACAAACACCTGCCGCTGATTGACAGCTCTGCTAGGATTGCTTAAGTCAGTCATCAGCAGAAAATGCTTACGGTGCATATTTGTTTTAAAAAAGATGGAAAAAATCTTTTCAGTTTAGCATTTCCTAATCAAATCCGAAATGGAGGTCAAATTTCATGTGAGAGGCTTATCGACATATAGAAATACAATGCCTACTGCAACTGAACAGCAGCTCTATATAGAAACGTATAACGAGAGAAGGAAAAGTAATTTTATCCCTAGGCAGAAGTCATAGAAATTGCTATGATTATAACAAAAATATTACCTATTTCAATTTACCGTCTCAACATGGAGGCTCACAAGTACCTTATCTATAGCAATGTCAGTAATTTTTATTTACCTCTCCCCCTGACAAATTTAGCTTTGTGACTCAGTGCTAACGAAGCTGGAATATATTACTGCTATGATGTTGAAATCGTTTTTGCCATTTCTGACGACGTTCTGTGATTCCTTCAAGAGGAAGCTTCCATTCATTCCACTAAACCATTCTTTGTTTATATAAGCAGAGTTCACTGTGCTTGCTTTTCCTTTATTTCTTCTCCCCATGGAAATGTCTACATTCTCTTGCTATATTTTGTCAGTGTGCAATTTCATGTTGCTAATGAGGCATTTGGGCTGTGGAAGACCAGTTGATTGCTGGGGGCAGGATTTAAGTCTTTTTTGCAATCTTTCTGAGCAGTCATTTTCTCCATAACAAGGGATGCATTTAAAAGTTGAATCTGTAGCAAATGAATTTTGTTTTCATCTTCCTTTAGAATGCTTGTACCTTTAAATATCTTTCTGCCTGGTTATTTCACATCCTCTTTGTAATTCACATACTGTAGTAAAAAATAACTGCTGTCAGTCTCCTTCTTTTAAAAGGTTAAGCACAAAGAATGAAAAATAAAAGTGGAATTATAATGGGAAACTGTGTGAACTTAAAGTTTACATTTAGAAGCATAGTGAATTCAGCTTTAAGAAGGTCACTGATTTGGAATCCATTCTAATCTCCATTACATTTTCTATTTTATGCCTCTTGCAAAGAAAGAAAACTTCTCACTTCCCTTGGGGGAAAAGGGAGACTTCTTTCCAGCAATGCACACAGAATTATTTTAAAATGAATGTTTGGCTAAATTTCTATTAGCTTTCACGTGTTTTGATTGGCTTGACACTTGTGCTGGTCATCACACATTATGGGGAGCAAACAGTTCACAACCTAAAGCACCTTCAGCTCATACCCACAAGCAGGTGATATCAGGGAAGTACCGACTTATGGTGAAGGGCTTGCTGCATTCTGGAAAATCAAGCTAATGGCAAAGTCCTCTCATTTAATGATGAGGAAATTCAAATCTAGAGAGACCAGTTAAACACTCATTTTCAAAAGAGAAAATCCTTTGGGTCTCCTGTGATTATTTGATGTTAAAATGAAAAGAACATGTGTACTCAGAGATAGGGACTGAGGTCGTCTTCTCTAGTTGGCTGTTAAAAGATGAAAGCGGAGTTGTAACTCAGTGAGATAGAGCCAGATGCCTCAAAGAGCACAGGAAGAGTTAAGAAAATCCAGTGATGAATTAGTATCAACATCCAATAAAAAAAAAAAGTAGCAATAGTGAAGCAAAGGGAATTTGTAAGAAGCTTTTGCTAATTTGAAATGTTAAATAAAAGACCACATGTCAACTTTACACAAGGTTTGACTCATGGTAGACTGTGGATGTATTAGTTGAGTCTGAATCCATTTATCTCATTAGTGAGAGACAGAATGTGAAATTAAGAAAATTCATATTTCTGTTTCTATTAAAGGAGGATTTCTTGATAGATTTCACAATGGCCCCATTAAACAGTCTCAAATTGATAAAATGCCTTTAGACCAAAATGGAAGGTTAATTTAATTAGAATGCCATTATGAGACTCTTTCTGACTAAATCCAAGACTAGTGTTAATTTTCTTAAATTACTCTGTCTTGAATTCTTCATACCATCTTGGGGTGTCTAATACAATATTTTGCACAATATAAATGCTTGATGTTTATGGAATTGTATGTCTGAAAAAATATAATAGACTCTAACTGTTGATTTTAAAATTGCTTCACTGTCTTGTATAGTTTTTGTGTGTGTTTTTTAAAATTTTTAACTGAATATAAAGTTAGTCAATGATCTTGAAAGGCAGACTTGCTAAACTAATTTTCTGTTTTTCAGTTTAATTTCTTTGTGATTCTTCTTACTTAGGTAATTATCCAGTTGATATTTATCTAGCTTCAGTCAGTTTAAGAAAGCTGTTTGGTGAATACAATGTTAATATAGGGACAATCAGAATGGTGTGTGCTTTTGTACAAAACTTCTGGATCAATCAACAAGGCACCTGGCATTTTTTTCTTTTTTTATTCTGTATGTTACAAGCCCTGGAATGGCTGTTCTAATTCTTTTGGGAGAAATAGAAAATAAAAGACAGAGTCTAGAGCTACGTCAGTATCCTCCCACAGAATGAGTATGGGGAATATTCCACTGGGAACTAAGACGGATGAAAACTTACCAGGAAGAGCAAAATATCAAGAGAGTCTGACAAAAGCTCTGGTCTCCTCTATAACCCTGCAGCCTGTGCAGAACCTTTTTTTCTTCTTCATCGTTTTCAAATGATATTAAATATCTTGTCAGTTACTTTAAAGGGACCCAAACCATTTCAGATTTCTGTACAAAATAAATCCAGTCTTTGAGTAAAGGTATAATAATAGTATCTATGGCTCTGATATGGGTTAGTGGATGCTTTAAGCTGTGAAGAGGTATGAATTGATTCCAAACAGCGATAAAGAGATTATTATTTTCATTTTACTAATGACATGACTTCTGGAGTTGAAGTGTCAGAATATTGTCTTGGAAAGAAAAAATAAAAGGTTATAGATTCCTCATCGCTAGGTTCAATTCACTTGTCTGTGCTGCTTTGAATATTTTTAAAAATTGGTCCATGGCAACATGTTTGAAATGATAGGTTCACTCTCCATGCAGGCAATGAGGCCACAAGCATGTGATTTGAACTGCGTGACTCTGGAAAGGTTTAAGTCAAACAGAACAGACTGTTTCGGAGCAGAAAGGAGTCACTGTCGGTAATGTTCACATCAAGTGAAAAAAATACTTTTAACATTGTTCTAATGCTCATAAACCACATCCAGCAAGGAGGTGAGCTGAGATGGTGGCATGGCTTGGGGACTGGGATTGGCCCCATCTACTCTGCCCTAGTTCCTGACCCCATCTAGTAACCCCCTGGTGATGTTATGACATTAACAGTGCTATGTCTCCCCTGGCCAGATGCTTGTTTGCCTCTAGACACTGTGTGAATGGGAGAGAGGAGGCAGAGGCTGGGCACTGATGTGTCACTAAATGCCATGTCTTAACACCCATTTTCTGGATAGCTTTGCAAAAATGCAATCTTTGCTTCAGATTTGACATTTAAAACATCTCTCTTTGCTTCGTGTTTAAAGTTTAAAAATTTGGTCAAAATGCTAAAAGTGATAAGCAAACTTAGCCAATTTTAAAAAGAAGGACAACTATTTTCCTTTTGACTTTTCTCTCGCCATTTGCAGTTATTTCTGAAGAATGTATATTGGGATTAAGAGTGAGAAGCAGGAGAAGAGTGCATAGAAGGAGAGTTACTGATGCAACAACTGCTCACAGCTTCTTTGGGTGCTAAACTCATTTTGCAACCAGTTATGGTAAAAATGTCCAACCCATTTTGATGAGAAAGGTACCTTTTTTTTAAAAAAGCGAATCTATGCAGAATTTGTGAGAACAACTTGAGAATATCGAGAATATTTTAAACCTCATACATACATTTACCATAGCATTATCTGTCTGAAAGATGATATGGAGTTTCGAATTTCCTATAGGATTATTGATGGCAGTAGAAACCTTGTTCTCCTTAGAGTTTTGGATTGAAACTTTAAAGACAATATTTTCTTGCAAATTCAATAACAGTTGTAGCTAATAAAAATAACTTTTGGTTTTCATATGACGTTATCTTTTGCTTAGTGTCAATGCCACAGAAGTTCTGTTGATGAAATAGTAATAAAATAAAGTCTTTCCACTATTTCCAAGGGTCAATGTCTCAAACAGAGTCCAATATGTAATGAAGCAGTTGGTTAAATAGGTTCTAGTGCCATGGCACTGACATTACTGCCTCCTCTGCAACCCCACTTGGAAAAATTTCTTGCACCAACTGGCTGAAAGGGCTAGTTTGCTTGTTAGTAGGACCTTGGAAGGACAATGTTAGGGACAAGACGACCAGTATATATGAAAGTTGAGGGTTGGTTCAGCTAAGAAAATCTAAGCTAAACTTGAGCCAGGAGAGGATACTCACAGTGGTAGATGATTAGGTATCTGTGGCAGGATTAGGTGGGGGCTCCTATTTATTTTCCCCCAACTTCCCAAAACACATTTTTAGAATATGCTGACTGGCAGCAGGCACTGCCTGCTCTGTGTTATGTTTTGAGAGAAACTATAAAATCTCAGCCTTTTAATCCCCCAGGATTAGACCTCGACCAGGATAGTATTTTTTAGAACTGTTTTCATCAACCCTCAAAAGTCAGAAAGAAACTCTAATCGATTCTAAAGACTTTCTATCAGAAATGCTTGTTACATAAAGTAACAGGAATTAAATATTTACTTGTGATTTTAGAAGGCTCCATATAATTAATATTATTCCAAGCAGTTTTTGAACAACTTCAAATTCACATCTTTAGCTAAAAAGGAAACAAAAATCAGGAATGTGCTTTCTTCCATGTTTCTCCACCTTTTTCCATGTATGAAAGAGATCTGATAAAAAAGAATATGAGCCTGACATGACCTTTTAGGTCAATCCTAGCCATCCAAAAATGCAGTTCAAGATATTTGACACACATCATCTATTTTTGTATTTATGTACATATCTCTATGCTCTAGGGAGACATGGGATGGGGGAATCTAATGCTGAAACAATGTCTGATTCCCATAGAAATTGTCTTCTAATTACCATTCCAAATCTTTTCTTTTTGCTTTTGTACTGGTTGAAATACAAACTTATGGTAGAAAAAAGTTTGAAAACAACACTAGTATTTGCTGTGCATTAAAAAGCCAGTGTTTCAGAAACCTTTTAACTACTGACAGATCTGTCTGGGCTTTGTGGCTTATTTAGGCTAGACTCAAGCTCAATATCCCATCTGAGGTATCAATTATTTAAATATTAACATTAATTCTGAAATGTGGATAACGACATCAAAATAGAATCTGCCTTTTATAGATGAAATTGTTAAATTATCAAGTTGTAAAGCTTTATGGCCTAAAAAAAATCTTTATGGAACAAAAAGGAAGAAATTAAAATTATTGAATGCATTTTTTATGTGACATCTGCATAGGTCCAGGGTATTCTATAAAATTACTCCATAATATGGGAAAGTGTGCCAAAAGCATACTTTCATTGCCAGAGCCAAGAATTATGTATGCCCAGCTTTGATTTTCATATAAAACCTGAGAATGTAAGTTTCAATTGTATCATTGTTTCTGGAAACTGGGAATCTATTAATATAACGCTTATATGTAACAGCTTTCAAGTATCTTAGATAAGGGTAATCTGTGATTAAATCCTACTTAACATTTTCTTTGTGCCAATTCTCTCATTTTTAAATAACAACACAGGTAATTATCATCCAAAATGCCAAATTACTCAATTATATGAGCATTATTTCAATGTAAAATCTTTCCAGATTTCTTCCTTGGAGTATTTTTCAAAGTTTAATGTTAAAGTAAGTGTAGAAAGGTATAGAAAAGAACCTATGGAGAATATTATTTTTCTCAAAACTAGTCATCTGGATTGCATCACTTTTATCTTTAATATCTATAAATTTTAGTTTATCCTTTGTTTTTTAGGTAGAATATTTCAAAGAGTGGTTATGCATTTGGTTATTTAATAGAATTGTTCTTTCCATTTAAAAAGAATGGGATATAGAGTCAAGCATCCAATCTTCACATTAGAAGGTGGGTGAAAAATTCTCCTTTTAGAAAATTTATCTCTCGTCTTACTTTTTGGCTTCAAGGGTTCTCATAAAAAGTTCTGTCAATTAAAAGCAGGTTAGGAATGGAGTGAAAGGTCTCTGAAAAATCTCTGGGTAGGATCCTTCTAGGTGAATAAATAATATCCAGTATAGAAGGATGTAGAATCATTCTAATAAATGAATTCCCCCACCCCTGAGTGCATTCTTGAATTTGGCTAGGTATATCTGTCTTTGCAGTGAACAAATTAGGAGGACTGGGCTGTGTATTACCTGTCAAAATTGACAGAGTAACATTGAAGTTAGCTAATTTCTCTCTTGGTATGTTTTTGGTAATTAATGTGAACGTTCCTACTATTTGGAAATCAAGAATATAATACCCACAAAGAAGCATTTGGCTCACTCATATTTCTTAGATGCATGGAAGCTATGTATTATGTTTTTCTATATTTATATATTTCACCTTTGTAGAAATGCTCATGGAGATTGGGGATGTGTGTGCTGGTCTTCATTCTCATTCCATACCTACATAAATTGATAGACTAAAAGGCTAAGTAGATGGGTGCTGAAGCATGATAAATGTGATTCAAGAGGTATAAAATCAAGAGTACTGTTGTGGTATGTAACTGCTGTTGGGTATAATCTGTTCTTCACATTTACAGAGGTCCCACACTATGTTCTAATGACTGTTTGCTAGGTGGAATATCATCATATTTGGTTTTTCCTGTGACAAGTTCATTTTCAGAAAAACATGCCCCGAGCAATTCCTTTTAGAATGAGCCTTGTCTCCATTTCTGAGAGGTAACAGCATCATTAAGGGTAATCGAGTATACTGGGGAGTAGCCATAGAAGAACTATAAAGGTTGAAATTAGGGAAAGGAAAGATTAAAACTGCACATTCCCAAGGGGACAACTCTGATTCTTTGAAAAACATTAGGGCAGCATGATTCTAAAGAATGAGAACCAGCCAAGCAGCTGAAATACTGCAGGGATCACAGATAAACAAGGCAATTTCAGGCAAGCAAATCTTCCTGAAAAGATAGGTTTAACTACTTGAGGTTTTGAAGTTATAAAGTAATGCTCTTCCCTAAAAATAAACAAATCAAAATAAACAATTTATATGACCACTGATTTAAATGCCCCTTAGGAGATTAAATCAGAGGACCTTTGACAAAACCGAAAATTTGGAGAGCTTATGAGTGCATCATTTTGGACATTTGGCAGATGGGGAAAAGTCACAGAATGCTAGATACTTACCATGTTTTGGGCTGGAAAGCTGCAGCACTCTTTCCCTTGGGAGTTCCACCTCTCAGTGGTTGCTCCTTTTATAGATAAGACACTCTGCTTTGTGAGATAATTAACCATGGCCTGAATAAGCTCCAAAATTGAAATATCTAACTATTTCAATTATTTCTAACTATTTCAACTATTTCAATTATTATCCTTCCTATGTCATCCTTGAAGGTGTAATACCATCAGGATTGCCCAACACTTGAGATGTCCTAGGTGATTTGAAGACAATGACATGGCTAGAAGTGAAAAGTACATAATGGTAAAAAAAAAAAGCAGAAATGCTATCTATTAAAAAAATCTATAGGTAGATCTGAATAAAATTGAATGAAACCACTCAAAACAGCATGCTTTTTTTTCTGTAAGACATATATGATTTTGTATGTCACCTCTGCATAATGCACTCACCTATTTGTTGATTAAAATTCACATTGACCTTTTCTCAGTTTTACCAATAGCTAGAATGCCGTGGCCAAGCAAGGTGATTACTACAACAAAAGCTGAATACCAGTTGTAGGTCAGGGTGAAATCCAATATTATATGTTGCCAATCATAAAATGGTCAAATGTTCTTAAAGTCATGAAACTACACTCAAGACTTGCTCTGGATGCAACTGTCCAAAATCAGAGAGAGAAAATCAGAATCAAAATAGAGACTCCAATATCTTGAGCCCAGAAACATTGAAAGAAGTCTCAAAGGGGCTGATTTAGGTTCTTGAGAAGGTGAAGTTTTGGCACTATTAGAGAATGAAAGGCTTCATCATCTAACAGAGGAATTTTCTAATTGCTTCCACAAAGTTATCAAATGTATGCAGAACAAACTAGTTAGTTTCATTTTATCTTGATAGGTTAGGATCAGGGAACTTGGGCTGTGGAATCACCAGTGAATCAAACCCCTGTGGAACAGACAGTGTGTGTGGGGTGGTGAGTTTTCATTAATGGGGAGGCCACTAGGGAAAGGTGCTGCAGCAGGGTTCTTATAGTGGATGGGAGCCACCTGTCAGAATCTCTGCAGAGTTGTTTACAACAGAAAATTTTGTAATTTAATTTCATTATTAAAAAGCAACAAAAAATGAGTGGAATTATGCTGTGAACCACAGAGTGCAAAGTACTATAAATCTTCACTGGTGGAAGGATAGAATCTGAAAATTTGAACAAATTAAAATTTGCTTATAGAACGTGGAGAATCACTGGGCCACAGCATTTTGCTGAAGGGATGTTAAATGGTCAAAGTCACTCTGATCATTGAATTACTCTTTTTGCTGTTTAAAGAAGTAGATGTTGGCTACTCATTTTGTGTTAAGCCAAAGGTTGGTACTTAGGAGATATATCAATTGTTTGATATAATAAAATGTTTAAATTATACCTTCTTTCACACATGAAAGTGTGCCACATATGACGATATAAGAATATAATGAGGAATTCTAAAGAAAATTGTAAAGATGATAAGATGAATAAAGCATCATTTACATGTACATGGTGGACAGATTCTATCTATTGTAGTAAGAACTAAATCCACTGATCTTAATGTAAATTTGCAAATAAGTACATGAACTTTTTTTTTTTTTTTTTGAGACAGAGTCTCACTCTGTTGCCTGGGCTAGAGTGTAGTTGCAGCAGCCTAGCTCACTACAACCTCAAACTGCTGGGCTCAATTGATCCTCTTGCCTCAGCCTCCTGAGTAGCTGGGACTACAGGCATGCACCACCATATGTGGCTACTTTTTTTATTTTCTGTAGAGACGGATCTCGCTATGTTGCTCAGGCTGGTCTCGGACTCTTGGCCTCAAGCGATCCTCTCACCTTAGCTTCCCACAGTGCTAGGATTACAGGCATGAGCCACTATGCCCAGCCTTAAGTACATGAACTTTAGAAGTCACATTTTTCCCCCAAAATGGTTATTCCATTTTTGATGCCACTTCTTCCTATCCTATACTATTTTGATTGTATGGTGTCAATAACTTATATAATTAGAAATTACTAATGTAAGCAGAAGTTCTAGGGAATCAAGAATGATATAGTATATGAAACTAAAAGAGCAATTTACTTAGGTATCCCTTGGAAAGCAACTCTACTTTCAATGTTCAGTTTTATTGGGATTGATTGATTTGATACAATCCTCTGTATGCTAAAAATTTGTCTGACATGTAACTCTTCATGGGTTTATGTTCTTGGATGTGGAAAGAATGTAGATAGAGTCATACTTAACAATGTAGAAAAAGAATAGTAAAATGGAGGAATGCCCAACATTCATCTTGGCACTGCAGGATAGACCAATCTTCTGACACTGTGTTCTCTTGGGACGTTACAAAGAGAACATTGCATGACCAAAGGGTTGACATTTGCAAGGGTGTGATCACTGGATGTCTGCTTTCTTTCTTTTGGATGAGGATACCAATTGCACAATAATACCTTTTTGGTCTTTATTTCTTCAAAACATGAAAACAGAAAATGAAGTAGATGACAATGAGAAGAGCGAAAACATTCCATACAGAAAATGCTGTATTACTAGTGATTAAATCAGAAACAATTAGAAACTTTATTTGTCTGTGTCAATAATGTGTACCATTTATAAGGAACAGCACAATTAGTGCACTTTCCCCCCTAAAGCTGTGTACAATACACACAAAATAAAATAATCAAACAAATAAAATGAAATAATTTTACACAACTATAATAATTAATAACAACCCTGAACAACCAGAATCATATTTTCCTATAGCATGAAAATTTAAAAAGCAAACAAAGCAAAAAGCTTTGAAATTGAAATTGACCAACAGCAAGAATTTCTTAAAGTCCTCTGTGAAAATTTGCTACAGGATTACTGACATTCCTAATATGGCTAAGAAATGAGTGCAAAATCTTTCTAATGTTTAAACAACTTATATCCCTTGGCTATATTTACTTGGTGTTTCTATGCTAGATTTCCACTTAGTAAATCTCTGGGGAAAAAAAAAGGATGGGTTAAAGTGTGTTCTCCCTGCCCCCCCCCAAAAATTAGGTCACCAATATTGGTGGGCCATGACAGGTTAGTGGTGGGCCTCTAAGATGGATAAGGAATCCTAAAGGTATGGGTCATAAAAAAGTACTGTTTCCAACAAAGATAGAAACTGGTATTAACTGAACATTCTGTGATTTGGATCATTGACATGAATGCCCTTCTTGGTTTAAAATGGGAAGATGTACAAGTCTGCATGTTGGCCAGTGTTAAAGAGGGTGCTTTTCCAAACCTATGCTTTATACTCTCTTAGTTAAAGAAAATCTTGGCTATGTAAGCAATTGCATTTGTGCAGTTTCAGTGTGTTTATGTCAAAGAAATTTCATAATTGTGTTTTTCCTTGCAAGACAAAACTGTTTTCATATGGCTGCCTTAACCTTAAGTCGTGATTATTGCAGTCACATGAACTGTAATCCCCCCAAGGGCAGTGTGATCTGGACTGTTGTGTTCATGGTTTAGTCCCTAGGATGTTTCATACCACCTGGCATATTGAGTGGGTAACTAGCATTTAATTATTCATTCGATTACGAAATGATGTTTATCAAATGTTGAATGATCATGATTACTGAGTGGAAGAAGAGAAAATAAGTCTCAACAACTTTAATTTCTCAAGTATCTCTGAATCAGTCTAGAGGGCCAGGGATGTCTCCATCCTGAGATTCCTTATAAACAGAGATGTCTCTCAGAGGTGACCAAAGTCATTCTATTTTTTCTCATTAGTGGACTCACTACTTTGGAATGTTGGGTTTATCCATGTTCTTTGGTATTTTGAAATAGAAAGAGCCATTCCTTCCAAAGGGTTAAAAACCTCCCAGTGCAATCCTCTCAGGATGTCATTGAATTGCCTTCTCTTCCATCCTAAGTAGAGGAGACGCACGTCTAAAGGCCTGTTGGTCACCCTGGCTTCTTTCTGAGTCAGAAACTACTAATATAATCAGAGGGGTCTAGACTGGACAGTGAAATAAACAGGGCTCGAAATAGCCTTTTACATAAAAAAATAAAACAAACAAACCAGCACTATCTACCATCTGTGCCAGACAGAGCAGATGTGAAATAAATACTTTGGAGGGAAGGGTGTTGTGGAAAGGGTTGTCTGAAACCCCAGGCACATCTAATGCATCCACTTTTCTACAAGGCCTTTCCCCGTGGCCTTCCTGAACTCATGAGTGATTCTAAGAGGCCTCTGATGTGTTCCACATGGCTAATCTTCCATGAAGGTCTTTGCAGTTTGCCTGTTATCATCTCAATAACTTTAACTTCTCCCCACCTAACAGTTATTGCTTCTTAGAAATGAATGTGCAGATCCATGAACAACAAGCCATTTTTCTCCTTTTGTCCCTAGTAATAATCAAACTCAGTAACAACACAAAAGTAACAACTCAGGTGAAAAGAAATCTCACTTATGTCTTCAATGTCCAATCAACGTTGCTGAATGGGAGAACAGTATATACTATACTCTACTATGTACAGATACACTTTGTTTTATTTGTTTTTCATCCATGCACTGTGTAACAGGTATCACAACAACATTTCCAAACAGGCACATGAAGAAGGAGCAAAGGTTCAGTTATGACTAGAACAGGATTGTGCAAGCCATGGATGCTTTTGAAAATAAAATGGACGGACAATCCCAGGCAACAGCAACGTGGGACTGGGACACATATTAATGCAAATGGAAAAGGATGATGTGCTTTTTTGAATGGGGTCATTCTTCCTGTTTGCAGGGGCGATGGCGGGTGGATAGGAGGAAGAGGGTTGGAATGGGACACTTAGGGTGTTAGCTGGGCTGGAATGCTAGAATAAGGGCCTTCCTAATCACAGTCCAGAGCTAAAGAGATAAGAAATAAAGGATTTTGCATGTTCCTGGGAATGTAGGCACATTATCTCTGTACCTGTTGAACAAGAGTGCCAGGCATCATGCCCTTAAATGTCAGACTATATCTAGAACCATCCCATTTCCTGGCTCTATTCTAGCTCCTATGCTTCTTCTTGGAGGCAGTTTCACCTCGGCTCACATTCCGGAAACAAGCTTGAAATTTGGTAATATGGTGAAGACATGCTTCTTTCTTCTTCCACGCCCAGATCCTTTCTTAATCCAAAATAATTAAAGTGTTGGGAGGAGGTGAGGGGAATCTTAAAATTTAAATTTTTACCAAAAAACCATTTACATTTGGATGGTTCATCACCTCCCACCAAGAGAAGCAACAACCCTGACCCTCCCAACAGAAAACAAAACAAAATAAAACAAAAGAAAGAGCCAAAGATCAACCACCTCCCCAATCCCACTGAAAACGAAATCAAAAACAAGAAAACAAATGAAAGCCTTAACAATTTGTGAACCTGGAGAGAGTACAGCCCTTCCAGGCCGAGCTGTAACGAGGGCCTTGCCTCCGTGCCTCGTTCAACACGACGATGGCCCTGGGAATGGGAGGTGACACTTTCTTACTTCGGCCCTAGTACAGAGTATGCTCTTGAAGCTGGATTCCATCAGCAGGTAGGTGAACATGACAAATGTCAGTTTCCTCTGTTCGTTATACATAATTTTTTTATGTATATATATGTATATATATATAAATTTACTATATCTGATTGTTCCTTTAGAAGCCTTTTATGTGGCAGTAGGCCTCCAGGGAGGAGAAGAAAATGTACAACAGCCACAGGAGCACAAAGAGGGAGGATGTGAGGAGCTTGGCAGTCCGGGGCCCACCCAGCTCACCTCCGATTTCTGGCCTCCGCCGATACAGCAGCACCCCCACATTGATGAAAGCAAAAATGGTGAAGAGAGTGACAGAGAAAGCTAGCGTGCCAGGGGACACTTTGAACTGTTCCCCATTGGCTGCGTGGTAGATGGCAGCGATGGACCAGGCCACGCCGATTCCCAGAAAGACATTCACCGCGTTGCTGCCAGTGACGTTACCTATGGATGCATCTGCGTATTGGTCCTGAGTTGCTGCCACTTTGCTGGCAAATGTGTCTGTAGAGGAAGAAGAAAAAGGCAATGGCACTCAATTAAACTTTGAACGATGTCTGTGGAGAGATGGAAGCTTCAACTGTGTACCGTAGATTCAAACCCTGGCTATAAACCCAGTGACCAAATCGGCTTTGATGTTCCTTTGAATCGGAGTCATGTGGTAGCAGGATCTGCATATTGGGAGTCACGCATTTGGTGCTGGCTGTGGTATGGACTGAGAAAGGGATCTTGGTCAAGTTCTTTATCCACAGATACGACAGTTTTTTTTTTTTTTTTTTTTTATAATATTGAGCTTGCAGGGCAGTATTTTTCCGAGAGTAATCACAGCTCACCTACATCAGAATCAAGTGGGGTTCTTTTAAAGAACGAATATTACAAGACTCCAGCCAGCTGTTCCGGGTCACAATAACTGGGGTCCAGGAATCTATTTTAACAATATCCCAAAAGATTCTAGGTCACGAAAATTTGAAAAAGGCTGCTGCCGGGTATTACTAAAAGATACTGTATCAGCAGCTCTGGTTTATAGATGAGAAAGTTAAGGTGTCGGACGAGATTTCCAAAGATTCAAGAGCAAGTCAGTAGTGGAATTGAAAAGAATTAAACTATGATAATAGCTGATGTTTGCCTAGAGCCTTAGAAATTCACCTCTATTACTGTATTGATTGCGATGATTCTAGGAGGTGAGAAAACTAGGCTGAGAAATGGTAAGTGGTGGGTGCAACCTCACACAATTAGGAAGAAGCCATGTTGGGGCTGAGCTCTGGCATCCTGTCTTCACGGCTGATGCCTATCCATTGAGCCATGTTTCCTTTCACTGTGACCATCCTCAAAGCTCTTAGTTCACCAATAAGCCTGAATGTATCTCCTTCTGAAATACGAAAGCCATGATCCACTACAGGTGGTCCAGAGCAGTAACTTATACTTCTTGATGAGTACAGCACAGGAGTCCGGAGCACATTTGAGCCTGAGGGTTTCAAATCCTGCATTCATGACTGACTGTGTGACCTTGGGCAGATTGCTTAACTTGTCTGATCCTTATTTTCCTAATCTGGAAATGGGAATAGTGATGATGCCTACTTCAGAGTGCTGTTGTTAGGTTGAAATATTATATGTAAAATGATTTTTAGGCTTTTGGGCATAAAGTAAGAGTTGCTCTTTTTGTTGTTTTGGGAAGATAATGTAAATAGAGCAGTCTAGAACAATTTAAAAGTTGGGGTAGGATCTAAAATAACTCCCTTTATTAAGCATGTACACAAAACTTAATTTACAAGATATTAAATTCTTTTCTATAGGATGTCTAGTTACTGACATCAAAGTCCTTTCATCTAACTTTGCAAAATACCTTGCACAGTAGTTTTACAGTAGATAATAATAGCTTTCAAACTGAACTCACATTTGCAAAGCCAGTAACAGCAAGTATTCTATGACTACAAGGTGTTGTGTCATCTGCTCTGGTCAATCGGAGGTCCCCAGCATGCTCCAAACATGCAGGTAGTCATGCAATACCTAGACTAGTTTCTTCTCTCTGTTGCTATTCTCTTGCCACCATCCTTCCTCAGAAAATATCCAACGGGGACAATATATAAAGCACGTAAGTTTATATCAGCCTATAGATTCGCATGCTTTACAATGGACAAGGTAATTTAGGCTGCAAAGAGGCTACTGCATCTGCAGTATCATATTCTTTCTGAAAGGGACTTGGTCAACCCTGAGGGACTGTCTCACTGATTCTGACCTCTGGCTGTGATGGACAGCAGGTTTGGTTACTATTTTATAATTAAAGAAATAAAGCAAACACTGCTTATTCCATGCCAGACACTATGCTACATAGGTTACATGTATATTCTCATTTAAGCCTCTCACAAGCATTATGGACCTAGATGTTATTATTCCCCTTTTATAATTTTGGAAACTTAAGATGTTGTGATATTATGCCTCCTGGACAGGGTTTTTGTCAGGAGAATGAGAACTTTTAAACCAAGACTGTTTGATTTCAGATCCCATTCTCAGTCCACACCACACTGTCCCGCCCAGGAAGGCTAAAGTTTTCCTGTCCCTTAGTCCATTTCGCCCTCTTCGTCCAGTTCCTTCTACTCAGAAAGTGAAGCAGGTTCTCGCCAAATGCTCTTTCCTGCATTGGGGGGAAAAGACTGAAGACAGTATGGGCATTTTATCAATCCGCCCTCCTGGATCTGTGCTGAGTGCACAACCCTGCAGCCCAACCAGGACCATCACAGAGACTGATGAGTAAAAGCAAAGCGAGACACATCTTAATGGTTTCCTGCACTTCATTATTAAGAGTTAATAGGAGCTGCTGCAGCAGCAGCACTAAAAAAAAAAAGAGAGAGAGAGAGAGAGAGAAGCTATTTTTCTTTTCTTTTTCAAGGGCAGGCAGCAGAGAAAGGAAAGTAAAGAAGCAAGAGTTCAAGGTGGGAGAAAGCGGCTTATAGCTCAGCTGTTGCTGATGAACACCTAAGATGTGATTCTGAGCAGAAATGGCTGCGAGCACCAGCTGGTGGGGAACAGATGGCCAGGTTAGGTGGGGCACTCAGGGGACAGAGTATTCCCTCCTTCTGCTGCAGAACCAGGTGACCCGGAGCTGTTCCATAGCTCACACCTGCTTACCTCCCCTGACACCTGGTGCATGGCACACCTGACTTCCTGTGTACCCTATGGCCACTCAGAAACCCTGGACTTTCTAGATGGCACCTCTGCCACTGCACCAGAAGAGAAGGATAAATAAAATCAAAAGATTTGGGGGCAGTCCTTTAGGCTGAAATGGGGGGCTCACTTAGCTTTGTAGCAACTTCCTCTCCCTCAAGCCATTTTTCAATAGCCTATTAACGTGAACATTGCATGAAAATTCTTACTTGTAATGACATATTTTGCTTTTCAAATGTATCTTTCTGGGAGCCCTAAAAAATAATAGCCAAGCTGACTAACTTGTCACATAAATTAAACATGTTTTGGGTCTCTTTGAGTCTGCTAGGTTTTATTTTCCCCGGTTAGGCATCAGGACTTTTGTCTATTTTTATTTTCAATTCAAAAGCTATGTAAAAAAATATTGTAGGAACACACACAAATCCAAACAATTAACCTTAGCTCCAACAGCAAGAACTCTGTTTTCGAAATGAAGTGAGATGGCTTCTCCCCAAATTACCTTTTATTGCTGCTTTGCTGCTTAGTGCAGAGAGCAACACATCACATACCATATGTTAGGTCCTGCCAAGCCCTACCCAGAACACTGAGTTTGTAACCTGTCTAGGGTAGAACAAGAGAAAATGCCATTCCCTAAAGTAAAATCCAAGAAATAACTACTGTCTTGGTCTCAGAGGGGATGTAGTCATATTCAGAGCTTGGCCAATTAAATATAAACATAAATGAACAAGATTTTCAATGTGATTGGCACAAATTAAGACTTGTTGACAATAATATATATGTGTTTTATTACATGTATACCCTAGGCCAGGTTTCTAATAGGAATTTTTGCTACTAACTCCCACCTTAAATTCTAATGAACTCGAGATCAGTCGTATAGTGTTAGACTTTTGGTCCTGCCTTCTTGGTACGTATGACTGTAAATCAATAAGAGGGAAGATTTTTGAGGGGAGGGAGCATGGCTGGAATTAAACTACACATCACAAAGTCAGGACATAATTGTTCTCTGCAGACTCACCTCAAGTTCACTGTATACAACCTTGGCTAAGATACCTGGTCAATAGGCAAGAATAGGATAACACCCTCCCTTTTCCTTCAGAAATTATTTTTTACCTGGATTTCTCACATGTTACCTATAGACTAAGCCTTAAACATCTCTTCTGTAAAAACCATTGTTCTTACAGTCTTGCAGGCCAGACATAAGATTTATGTATGACCTAGAGCCAGGATTTTCAGCCCAGATGGTTCATCTTATTCTTAACTCTCAACATGCTTTGAGTGACAACTGTTCAACTCTAAATTGATTTGTGCCCAGGAAGTGACACTAGCAGTGATTTTAAGTGGAGTCCATGATGGGTGTGAGGTATGGTTGCTTCTGCCAGCACCTGTGAATTACTGACAATTAATGAGACAGCCCAGTGCACAGGGCTTCAGGGGTAGTAGTGACAAAGCCTCATCAAGGAGACACTCTGAGCCCTTCTGATTACCTATTTGTTTTGGGACAAGTCACTTCACTTTTTTTAGATTCCAGTTTCCTCATTTAAAATGAAGAATTTAGTTGAGAGTATCTCTAAGACTCTAACTTTACTGTTTGGGTGGTGCACAGAATACACCAAATACTAACTTCATATATAGTGTATCATTTTGTTTTTTTCCCAATAGGAGTTTATACATGACCACTCTTCTGCATAAGAACTGACTAATGATAATAAATATCTTCTCATGTTAAAGAATAAATGACCTAAATGAAATATTTGAGGGTCCTAGAAAGGAAGATCTCAAGAACTAAAAATATCGCCATTGAACAAACTGTGGCAATATTTATGAAATTAAACTACACGGCACAGTCATTTACCTTTTAAAATCAGGTAAGAAGTGCTGGCAAAATTATTAACTTAAAATCACTGTAATTGGCCATCCACGTATAGGAATGAGAAGGGATACAGATGGTGGCAAAGAGGATGATGTTTCCAGGGCTGTGTCTGATGTCACTAACGTTTGTAGTCACTGGTGTCACAAATACCTGGAGAGCTTTGTTAAAAAAGAATGTGGATTTGGGGTTTCATCCTAGACCCATTTAATCAGATTCTCTGAGGAAGGGATATTAGAACATGCATTTTAACAAATGCTTTAAGCTATTCTTGTTTACACCAATGTATGAGAACTACGGGAAAATAGGAGCTAATGTTCCAAGTGCCCAGTTTGGGGGGTTTCCTGGGAGTAATAGATGTCTGAGTTTCAGGGAAGCAGCTAACTGGGAAGAAGTAAGAAGCAGCTTGTTTCTTTTAGAAACATTGATGCCCTCAGATAAAGTGGTCATTTGGCTCATAAAACAACCTGGGTGGGCTTGGTGGGGAGGCTGGGGCTACTTCATTGTAGCTCGCTCCCCTTCAATTTATGAGATGCTCTATTTTTTTAAACCTTGTTCCAGTACAGCTACCTTTAAAGGCCAAGGGAGGGGGGGATCTGCCTAAATTTGTTGAACTGTGGCTGCTCTACTTGCCAGGGTGGAAGCTTGTCTACTTCATAGGGCTTGGAAGGGAATGAGTTCACATGAACGGCACTCAGAATGGGGGCTGGCACTTAATGAGTGCTCAGTATTATTAGCTATTTTTATTATATAACAGAGCCAGATCCCAAGAGAATCCATACATGGTAGAGAATTCTGACTTATATTAATGATTCTAAACTTTTAAGGAGTTATAACATCCTTTAAAAATAATTATTAATTTTACAATCCTTTGCATTTAAAAGTATGATAGAGCATAAGATTATTCTTAAAATCAAAGAGATTCTTACTTATTTCACTTTGAAAATTTCATTTAACCAAAGTCATAAAAAGATATTAGAGAGCTTCTGGTTTAAGGCCCTAATCTTGATAGTGGTTGTAAGGCAGGTATCTTTGCCTAAACAATGTATGTGCTGCTCACTCTCTGATCTTTCCCCCTTCTAGGTACTCCTCTGTCTTGCTCTTTTAGAATTCAGAGAAATACTGTTAATTTATGTGCTCATTCTTCTGCCATGAGGACCTTTGATAAGCTTTTGTCTTGAGTTGTGATATTTATTTATTCAAGTAAATATAAAAACCACACTTGCTCACATACATACACTTGCTTCTTGGATTCATGTGAAAAGAATCCTTTTTGGCTTCCAAGTGAAGTTAAAGAGATAAAGGAATTGTTGTTGTTTGATTGATTAATAACCAGGTAGGAGAGGAGTTAAAAAAATTGAAAAAAGGAAAAACATGAAATTTCTGCCCATAAAAGTTGTCCCTGAAGAGAGCGAAAAAGAAATGGAGACATGACCTATTTTTAGAAGAGAAGGAAACAGAGGAGAGTAAAAAGCTAAAGAGGACGCGTGTTGGCAGGATCAGAGCACCTATTTCTGGTCATTTTTATTCTCAGCTACAAATCAGAATCAGCAGGACAACTTTTGAAATTACTGACTTGCTAGCCCACCCCGAGTTTCTGCTTAATTGCTCTGACATGTGGCCGGAGCATTGGTATTTTATAAAGCTCCCCCAAGCAGATAGAGATCCACTCACTAACCACTTGGAACTCTGGTTTCTCCATCCCTGTAAAGAGGACAATGACGCCTCCCCTGGATTAACCGAGGTAATGATGTCTGCAACGGCTTTGGTACATAGATTAAAAGAAAAAAATCAACCACTTTTGTTATCAAACAACAAATTAATTATATTTCATTTTTACATGTTAACTTGAAGGTTTGCACTTGCAGAGGTACCCCTGGGGCTTGGTTTTCCTATTATGTATCTGAAATCCTGCTATTTTAAGTTCAAAGAAAGAGATTAATTCTAATTAACAGAGAAAAATAATGGGGGTTTATTTTCCAGGGAACACAAGGCAGAGAAAAGAAAGAGCACAAACCAGCAAAGCTATTTGATCTGCTTTCCAAACTGTGATTTGATACATGTTCTCAAAAGAAAATGATAATACTCTACTCTTAAACACACTTAAAATAGGATTATATTTTAGTGCAATGTTCACAAATGCCCAAGAGACATCCAAGGGGTGTTGACAAAGACTAGATAACTTCCACATTTGAAAATGGACAAAAGGTTCAAAGAAAATATCAAGAAACTTGATCATGTTCAACTCCAACTGTAACTACACAATGGTAGAACAGCGATCATTTGGAAAAAAATGAATAAAACTGTTCTATATAGAAACATCAGCCTGACTCCTTTAGCAAAGTCTAATCTATTGACATGGATCTGAAACGGTTTAAGAAGGAGCTATTTTCATGAAATACCTTCATTCTTTAAGAACAATAATGGAGATCATTGACTGACAATTGTTTTATTCCTTTAGTTCCTGGCTTCTCTTGGCATTATGTTTTCATAGTCTTTATAGTACTTAAAAATGTGCTTGAATAAATGTACTTTTTAAAATAGCATGAACTTTTTGATATTTTAAATTTTGAACCATGATTCTATTACTTTCATCATAGCTCTTTATTTTAATAATGCCAAGTCTATGAGGGCAAAAAATTGGTAAGATTTGATCAAGTAACAATTGCTTAATTTTGAAAAGGAAAAAGGTAAGGGCAGATTTAAGGCTAAAACAAATAGCTAGTTTGATTGTCATTTTACCCAGCCAGATTGTTTGTTATTATATAGGTACAAGTGAAATTCACTACTTGCCCCAAACACAGTTTAGGGTTTCCCTGCACAGAAAAGTCCTCTGGTTCCCTTCTCCTCCCTTCCTGATAACCTCTCTCTTTCTCTCTCTCAACCTTCTTGCATTTGAAGCCTGTTTCTTCTATGCTTTGTTCTATTTTTGGAACATCTATCTCCTGTCCGAATCTTCTCAAATTCTCCTCCCTTCTTTCCTACTTTAGAGATGGTTAAACTTCCAATCATTCTCATGTCTCTAATAAGAGATAGCTGAGCAGGAACAGATAGAAAAGCTGTACTATAACTTGGAGAAAAAATAAGGAAAGGAGATAAATAAGGCTCACTTGCAGTAGCCTTAATGGGTTATGAAGGAACTTCCTTGTCAGATGAATTATATTGATATGATCCTAAGTCTGTGGATCTAGACAATACACTGAAGATACCGACACGCATATTTGCCCTATGGGTGTCTACCCAGTTATTTATTCCACACAGATATCCTCTTTTCAAAAAGGTTGTTTTGTGCATTATAAGTTCAGAAAAACAGGAAAACTACTAAAAGCAGGCAAATGGAGGCAACTTAATAAACAGAAAAGGTCACCGCATACAACCCCAATCCAACACTGGAGGTCCCGGGTGATGCTTGAGGGCAGGTGAGACTTTAGGGGTTTTTGAAAAATTCTGATAGCTCACCCATTTTGGCTCCCACGTTGCTGTGATTTGGTGTGAAAGTTCCCCTATTAACTCATTCCTATGGATTACTCATGTGTTACAAAAAAGCATATGTGTCTATCAAAAGTTTGAAAAGTTCTCAAACTCTTTGACCCAGTAATTCTACTTCTGGGGATTTAGAAATAATTTTACCAATGTGTAAGTTTATATATGGGATTAATAAGAGATTAGTCCAAGTAGAGTTTTTACAGTAGAGAAAAATTAGAAATAATTTAATTGTCCATTATTTTTGATAAAATAAATTGCAACTTCATATAATATTGTGCAGCTGTTAAAATCATGATGTACAGGTACACTAATAAACATGTACATGATACTCTACTAAGTGAGAGGCAGGTTATTTAACTATGCCTAGTATCAGTCCATTAAAAAGTGTGGGTAAATATTTGATATATAACTGTATACACAGTTCTGTGCAATTTATATAAATGCTCCAGGATTTTAAAATTTGGAAGGTAGATACAAGAATGCAAATGGGTAGTCAGATTGTAGGATTTTTTTTTCACTGTTTGCTTATTAATGTTTCCTATTTTATTTACAAAGAGTATGTATTATTTATTGTGTTATCAAAAGGCTAATAAATATATATTAAACATAGACTGATATAAATAACAGAGTTTATCTAGGAATGAATGGAGGGTTGAATTTCAGTGTTTTTCTGGTCCTTTTGGGTATGTCATTAGTCATGGTTATGCTATATTAATCCTTAAATAGAAGGCGTCCTATAGATTACACAGAGAGCAGGCACATCTCTATATGTGTGGAGGGTGAGGAGGGTGAGGAGTGGGGAATGGAAGAGGAGAAATCCTGGTCATCAGGGGCTAACCTGGAGTCTAGAGTCAGGAGGGTGCCCAGGACAGGCCACAGAGTGGAACAAGAATCCTGTAAAACAACTTCACCCACGATGAAAGTTTGCCCCAACTCCATTTGTGAAGGGAGGATGGGTCTGTGTCTTAGTTTCCTTCCAACCACTCTCATCAAGCAACGGTATATTGCAGAGTAGCAACACCCAAATCCTCTCTTAATGTTACATATTGTGTTACAGTTATATTTTATTTACTAACAGTATGTTTTATTGACTTCAACCACAAAATTGCTTCGCATATTCACTTAACCTGACAAATACTTTTTACAAGCTTGTTAAGAGATTCCTGTCCTTGAGATGTCTGGGAAGGGGATACAATGCCCAAGTCCTTTATCATTTGTACTTGGGCCCTTACTAGATATGTAATTTGTAATGCAAAGACCAGAAAATAAAGGCTCGGAGCTCTACCCAAGCCACTAAGAATGTGCAGTGAGGCTGAGACCTTATGCAAATGTTTCTCCTTGTCTCTCTTACACGCACCTAGCATGGCTCCTCATAGATAATAAATATTTTTTGACAAATATCTCTTATTTTTACAATTTTCAGGGGACTTCCATGGATGTTTTACTATTTGCTGTTCCTGACAATTCTGAGGTGGGAGGTGGCTGGGAACAGCTACCTTCAGTCCTATTTTTTTCAGGGAAGGAAACTGAAACTCCTTAGGGGTCAGAGGAGATGTGAATGCAGGTGGTGGGATTAGAACCCACATCCTGTGATTCCTGGTGTTCAGGTTCTCATGCTGCGGGCTCATTTCCAGGATCCTTCATCAACTTGCCAGATAATACCCCTCATGCTCTGAACCTGTTAACACATCTATATTACCTAACTCCCAGGGCTGCTGTAGGTTTCAAAGAGATAAATTATACAAACTCACTTTTTAAACAAGGAAGCTATGCATATGTAGTTAGTATTGAAATGATTTTTATGTTAGATGCAACTACTCTGCCCTGATGAAACCCTCATTAATCACTGGTGCCTTTATGTGATCATTTGTTGGATATTCCAAAGGCATAACTGACCCAGAATATTTAGATGGGGCAGAGAAAGGGTGTTGGGGAGAAAAATCCAGGGCACTGGGGTGCTCTCTGTTGAGAATAGATGTGGTAGGGGTGACACAAGAGTACCAGCTGCCAGAAAGAGAAGGAAAAATAATTCAAAGGCATTATCTGAAGTAGGAAGAAAGAAAAAGTAAAAGTAACACATTTACAGTTTGTAAGACGGGACCAGCCTGGGTAAGTCCGTGGGGGTGTGAGGTATGGTAAGAACTAGAGGTTTGAAGTGTAATTTACCAAAGATTAGCACTGCAAACAGTCAAATCTCCCTATTAAAATACTCCCCCACCCAACATAAGCACTTTCTATCCCATGACTCCATGATCTTGTTTTATTTCTTCTTAACAACGTTCATTTTCCTTGCTATCTGGAAGTTCATCATATTTTTGGTAAGAACCAGTTTTAGTCTTACTACATGGGATTAGGCATATCACCCATCTTTGTTTATGCCTTTACCTCCACGATGCAGAACAGTGCCTAGTATGTAGTGGGTGCTCATTAAATATGTGTCGTGAATGAATGAAAAGAAATGCAGACTGGTTGTGAAGCTTGTGCTTTGGTCACTGGATTATAGTACTTCCTTTTCAAAAATAGTATTCATCTCTCTGTTTTCTTTTCTTTCTTTCTTTTTTTGGAGACAGGGTCTTTCCTCTGTCGCCTAGGCTGGAGTGCAATGGTGCAATCATAGCTCACTGCATCCTCCAACTCTGGGGCTCAAGCGATCCTCCTGCCATGGCCGGATTACAAATGCTGGGATTACAAACATGAGCCACTGCGCCTCCGTCATCTGCTTTTTAATGCTTTTATGACTCATGTAGAGGGAAAACCACTTAAATATTTGATAATCAAGAATGTCACATTGCTTCGGAGACACAGTTTTGGATTCCTAGTTAGCAACTGGCATGGTCAAAGTACAGTTTTTGATTCTGAATATTTCTTGTCACCATTATTCCACTGTAGACTGAGTTCAGGTGTAAAAGCTATAGAAGATAGGGCTTAATTCTTTCTCTCAGGACAAAAATGCTTGATATGGCAGAGGTTATTGATGTCAGGTTCTTCTAGGTGGCTTGCTCCCTTTCTCCTTAAAACACAGACTAAGGGCAGTCAGCACCTCCAACGACTTCCACTGCTGACTCCCCTTGAGCGACCTGAGCTTCTGTCCTCTGGTTTGACAAGTGGGGTAGATTTGGAGTTCTGGTTTGCCATATTTCAGCTATTTGAAGCCTCACCACATAGAATTTTTCAGAGAAGGACATTTTTATGATTGTTTTGCGCATCTGTGCTTAGTTGTTATTTTGCAACTGTAACTCAGGATTGACAGTCTATGATTAATCCTCTGCTGGGCCCATTTGTGGGCCCCAGTGGGGATTATTTCAGTTTGGAGCCATAGTAAGATTTGCTTGTTTGTCTCGACCCATTATTTTTTATAGCGATAACCTAATAATAGCTTGAAATTTATGGAGGGCCATGCCAAAAAGCCCCCCTGGGCTCCAGAGGGGCTGGTGGGAGCTGGGGGGAGCACAAGAAATAATTTCCTAATTGTAAATAATAGAACTCAAATAAGCCATGTTCTCCTTGTCCACAAAATATAGGATTTATATGTGCTGAGCTAAACAAAGGTTATCAAATATGGTCACTAATAGAGTTACTGTTTTTGGATCACACGCTGGAAAAGGTGGCTGACCAATGCAAGGCATTTTATGGGTTTAAATCCTTTTCTGGAATGGAGCAGAGTATAAACAAGTGATGTAGATCTTATGTTTCATTCCTGAGAAAAGGCAGGATGTGAGGTCTGTGTGCTGAGGAATAATGATGGCATTCCAGCTGGCATTATGCATAAATGCCAAGCACCATGATTTCATATCTATAATATGCACTATCCCAAACAGATATTACAATTCTTTTATGGCCACATGTAAAATTTGCCTTTTAAATTGAGTTAGCATTTTATTTGCCCTCTCTTCTAAAAACACCAATAGGCTTAAATTCATTTTGTTGTCGATGCAGGGCCCATGACATGGTAATTAAGTTATGCCCATATTTTTTTCTTTTGAATTTAGGAACAATGTGTCATTCTTGTTCAGGGAGCACACAGTCTCCGATCAATAGGCCTTGATCTCTGCACTTTCTTCCTAATGGTTGGGATGGATCTGTAGTGACCTAGGGGCCAACAGCATCTACAGGGTGACACCCTGGGATCATGGATGAGAGTAAGAAGCTACATTTGAGAGCTGCTTCCTTAGCACTCTGTTGTGATCAACTGACTGAATTGGTCAAGGCCATTTAGCATTTATATATCATTAAACATGTGATATTACCCTAAGATTCTATAGTGCTAATTCTAAGTGTTGTTGTGTGATATCCACACCCAGCAATTTGTAATGTGTGAACCAAGATTACTCTGGAGGGGAGGGAAGTGAGATTGTTTTTAAAAATGGTGTACAAATCCATATATGCACAAAGCAATGAAGACCAAAAAATATATGTAATTTATAGATGTGTATAGAGATTTTGTGATGAGTAAAATAATTTTAAAATCTTACAGAATTCATGGTAAGTTTTGACATATATTATGAGAGTAAGTACAAATACTACCACACAAAGAATCCATGAAATTTTTATATAAAAATTAGTCCTTGTGAAAGATTGAGAAAAGACAAATGTATTTAGTCAGAAAGTCCATGAGCGCTTTCCTGGGGCTGGAGGTGGAAATGGGGATTACCTGTAAATGGCCATGAGGGATTTCATTGGGGTGATGAAATGTTCTCAAACTGGATTAGGGCAATGGCAGCAAGACTGTGAATTTACTAAAAATCACTGAATTGTATAGACTTCAAATAGGTTAATTTTAAAGTTATGTAAATTAAGCCTCAATAAAGCTGTTTAAAGATGCAGACTGAGCCTGCATTTAAAAGAAAAGGAAACAAAATAAAACAGTGGTCCTTGAAATGTTTCATTGTCATTACCTTTGTGTCATTACTTTTTAAACTGTGAAAAGGGAGAAATGAAAGTCATCACTCTTGTTAGTCTCCATGGAGCAAAAGGGCCTAATGCTTTTGCTAAAGTTGATGCTCACTCCCTTTGGAATATACCCTGACGCTGAAAAGAATGAATAATTTCCATTCATTCACATCACACATGCATAACGCCAACCCTTCAAGCGCAAAACACACACACAAACATACATGTATACCGCATGATGTTTCTGCCAAGTGTCCTTGCTTTGGCTGACGTAGAGTATGTGAGAAGGCCTAGATAGAATAGGATAAAACATTTTTATCTCTCTTCTCTTCCTGATTGGTGACATCATCCTTATCATCCTGGTCACTCTCCAGCCTTGTACATGATGCCAGGTGCCCATACAGTCCTGCCCTTTGAGAAAAATAAGTCAAGGAGTATAACTGCCAACAAAAAATCTTAAAAGTATTTAATACACACTCTTCTTTGAGTAGAAAGAATAAAGGAGGCAAATAGCTTTGAAATGGCTCTTTCCCAGGGTCTTACAAATGCTCTGCACCGTAGCCTATTCCCCAGTGTTTTTTAGCATAGGATACCAGGCAGTCACGGTGCCGTTTATAGAGCAAATCTTGTGAAATCTGGTGTCTAGCCTTCCTTTGTTTCATTCTCTCCTCATAAAATTTTGCTTTTACAGGCTTCCTTCAACTCTAATCATATCACCTATTCATGGGAAAGTGTGTTGGGGACTATGGAAAATTTTACCTGCAGACTGCTCCTTGCTGCAGTGAGGTTAAGTAAGATAAGGTCCCTTGGAAAGTCATTTGAGTTACTAGGGCTGTCTAGTACTGCTCCTCTGGCAGTGTCAGTGG
>VSMD01067088.1:0-116506 GCA_008750895.1 Mirza zaza
CTCCTCTTCCTCCTCCTCCCTCCCTCCCCTTCATCCCGTTTCCTGGGTGTGGATTTGGGCATGCGTGTGTGTAATCAGTGCTCTTCATATCTGAATACTTGAAGAGGACACTCTGGACAGTGATTATTAAGCCACAATTTTCAGGAGAGTAGTTGAAAGTACTCATGGGTTTGCCACACTGCAACTGCACATGAATGCAGATGACGCTGTAGTTTAGTGTGGAGTCAGTATAGACAGAATTCGTGTGGTTTTCTGATTCGTATTCCAGGGAAGATCTGCTTGGCAGAATAAAATTGCTTGTAGCTGCCATACCTCGAAAAAGAGAAGTCCAGATTCCCCGTTGACAAGAAAGGTTTTCAATAATGTGGCTCAGCCTACTTTTGCATCATTCTTTTCCCCTTGACTTACCTGCTCACCCAGGCATAACCCTGCTACAGACACAAAGAGCTACTCAGTATTTCCTTAACATTTTTGTATTTTCCTGTATCTCTGTCTTAGGTTTCATTTTGTCATGTTCTTGAAGGTCAAAATCCTACTCATCTATAAGGCCCAAGTGGATTCCAGTTCATTCAAAGCCTTTTCCCAATTCCCATTCCAAGCCTTCCCCTTATTTCATTACTTTGCTGATGTGTCTACTATTATCATTTATCCATTCTGCTTGGTGTATGTGGTCACAATTTCACCAGTCACCTGTCATCCACACTTAATGTTCTTAAGGGTATACGTAGCCCATGTCTCATTCTTCTCTGTGTATACCTAGCATGTGTACACCAATAGACAGTAGATTTAAATGCATCGATATCAACATTCTCATCATGGCTCAGGAAAACAGCCAACTGAGGAGTTTTGGGGTTCTGGTTGCTTATGACACAATAGACCGATCATAATGCACATGGTCCTAGTTTGAGACTGATCTCTTTTTCTAATACAGTGTATATATGATTTACCCTATTCCTGAGGTAAGCATGTCATGCTGTTATCTGTGATGGTCTCCCCAAAAATCCAGTGCTGGGCTGCACTTTTGGAAGCCGTAGTACAGTATCATGATGAGGTATAGTATAGTATAGTATCATGATGAGGTATAGTATAGTATAGTATAGTATAGTATCATGATGAGTATAGTATAGTATAGTATAGTATAGTATAGTATCATGATGAGGTATAGGATTTAGAGTCAAACAGATTTGAATTCAATCCCAGTTTTGTCTTTTATTAGCTCTGTTACCAAGTCATTTAACCTTTTTAAGTCCAATTTCCCCATCCATTAAATATTAATTAATTTAAATAATGTAATAAAGAGCTTAGCACAGCGCTTGGTACACAATTGCATGTCCAACAAATAGTAGCTGTTACTACTGCAAGTATAACTCAGAATATTCCAAGACGTGGCTTTATTTCAGTTGTCCTCACCATACCGCTGGACATTCCCTCTGTGACTGGTACAAGAAACAGCCATTCTGGCAATGTGACATGTTCACGGCTACTGTTTTTATATATATTTGACCAAACCTTGGTCGAATCACTTTCTCAGGCTAGCCCCAACTCCCTGATGCAGAGAAAGGACTCGCACAAACTGGGGAGTGGGCTATGGATTGACCTCGGATTCTCATTCTGCTCACAGCAATGGGTCTGTTCTGGCCAGAGACTCTCTCTTGAGTTGGAAGGTAAGACACACAGAAAGGACACAGTAGCAGCATGGGGCAGGAACAAACACGCACAGAGAGGAAGCAGTATGTAGGGGGAAAAAGAAAAGTCAGACCAGCGAGAGCTGCTGGTAAAAGCGCCGGAATCAGAAATGCTTACAGGTAAAAAAAAAAAAAAAAAAAAAAAAAAAGATAACGAGTAGCCGAACCATCTGAACGGTAGGGCAACAGGAAATAAAGGTACTGGAGTCGTTTCCGGGCCTGGCGATCCCTAGAGTTAATGCTGATCCTGAGTTGGGTCCCAGTTCCCAGCGATGCTCAGCTGCTTGGGTGCCAGCGCTGTTTTCAGTTCTTACGTCCCCTCAGCTGAAACGACGGGAAGGGAATGCATCTATTCCCTTTACAGTTTGGAGGTGCCTACCGTAGGACCTCAATTATTTCTGATTTTTACGTGCCTACTGTTTGAGACTTACTCCAAGGCAATCATTTCTTTGTCTACCAACTATTTTTTGAATGCCTACTGTGTGCCAGGCACTCTGTTAGGCGCTGGAACCCCAGGGAGAGTCACTTTCTTCCTCCTCTATGCTACGACTGTATTTTAGTACCATACTTCGTGTACTGTATTGCTTTATCTAATTCTGTTATCTGTACTCCTTCATAGACTCTGACTTCTCAGCAGGCAGCGCTTGTTTTTTTTTTTTTTTTTTTTTTTTTTTTACCCCGTCGTGTACGACGTCCAGAATATAGTAGATACTCATCAACAGTATTGGATGTTCGCAAAGACGAATAAACTGATCAAACGGTGCTAAGTGTGGTTTCTTGGTGGCACTGACATAAGTTTTTGAAGAGCGATACACATGGTCTCTCCAACTTACAAAGGCTTGACTTAAAAATGTATGACTTTACGAATGATAAGAAAATGATGCACATTCAGTAGATACCATGCTTACAAATCCTGAATTTTGATCTTCCTCGGCTAGTGATATGTAGTAAATGGGGCTGGGAACCTGTGGCCTCAAGGCCACATGTGGCCCTCCAGACCCCCAAGTGCGGCCCCTCGGCAAAGTCCGAACTTCGCAGAACGAATCCTTTTAATAAAGGGTTCGTTCTGTAATATTTGGATTTAGTCGAAATCCGCATTCAAGGATCCAGAAAGCCACAGGTTCGCCACCCACTACCGGTTAGGTGCATTAAGTGCATTTTCAACTTAACGATATTTTCAAATTACCTTGGCTCCATTGAGGCGTAACCCCACTATATAAACCAAGGAGCATCCGTGTGTAGTACAGAGATCAATCTTATTTTATTTCTAGCTATGAAGTTGTGAGCAACCTTCCTCCACGCTTACAATAATGGATTTGGATAAAAATAAGCATTTTTGCAAGTTCAACATGTCTGGGAGTCCTATATTGTGCCCCCTTTATTAAAGTGCTTAATCCCATTACTACTCAGTTAATTTTGCTCTCAGTACAGTCTACCTTGTGAGATTCTTGGCTATGTCAAAATAAGGACTTGAGGTAAACAAACTGTTTTTTAATACAATTTCATAGAAAACAAATGGATATGCTTATGATCCATTTAGTTTTTTCCGGTCACCAATATTAAGGAAAAAATGTCCAATTCCCTTCATTTGTAAGCCCTTCCAGATATTCAAAAATGAACCTCGATTTCAAACTCTAAGAACAAAAGCCTAGTTTTAACTTCTAAAGGGCTTTTGCCGTATTTAGTTGTAGACTATATCATTTGATTAATTTGACTATAAGATTTAATAGTGGGAGGATTCCTGAGAAAATTTGAAAACGAGAAATAGCCGTAAAAGTACTGCAAGAGACAACCGGTATCCAGAAGGAATGCTTGAACTCGTTAAGTACCATTACCCAAGGTGCTTACAAAGTGAAGAGAAATGGAAGTAACATTTTTTGAACACCATCCATAGGCCAGATCCTTTTAAAAACAGCTTTCTTGAGGTATGATTGATATGCAATAAACTGCACATATTTAATGCCTGTGATGAGTTTTAAACATGTGCGTGCATAAGACCGTCACCGAAATCATCACCTCCAAAAGTTTCCTTCCGTCCCTTTCTGAATATGCAAATACAAATATCAATGCCAAGGTAAAGGGTCTGTCTGACCCAGCAATGAAGTAGGTGATTTCTTGTGAGGTCAGACATAACAAGCACCTCCAAAATGTTCTCTTCATCTGTGCGCCATGCACCAACCACACTTATACCTGCAATTCTAAGGGAAACCACGTTAATCAATGAATATATTCAGTCTTTCTAGCCCTGTAGTTTACTATAAAATGCTTCTCAATCAGTTTGTGTGTGTGTGTGTGTGTGTGTGTGTGTGTGTGTGCACCTCCTGTCAAGATAGAGCAATCAGCAGAAATCCTTGACATTTTAGGACAGGATATCCTAAGAGGGAAGGAAAATAATAAAGACAAAAAGAAAAAGAGGGATGCTACTGAAGACATTTCGTACAATCTGCAGCACGCCTGGCGTCAGCACTGCTGGAAGGGCATTGCTCACTCAAGTGGCATGTTAAAAAGAGAGAGAGAAATTGTGGAACCTTTTTGGTGATATCCGCCTGGCTGCCTGTTCTGACCTGGCAGCCATTAATTTAAGTGGGAGAAGCATTTTAGCCTGCTGGTCTCATTCCATAATATTATAGGAAAAGCATACCAGAGTACTGCTGCTCACAGTATTGGTGCAAACTTTCTAAATGCATGTCACAGCATATTCTCAGTTTATAAGGAAAAATATATCCACAACGCTGGCTCCCAGCAGGACGGTCAAAGAAATCATGCTTTGCTCGAGGACCAGGTGAGTATGCTTGCAGAGGTAATTTCAATGGAAGGAAGTTGATAAAGAAGAAACATATTTATCCTATCATAGATAAACAAATACTCAAAAGGTTACCCGAAAATCACCGATTCAAGTGGAAATTACTTAATTTTTGCATTGGTCTCTCATTAACTTGGATATCATTCGGGATTGGTCTCTCATTAACTTGGATATCATTCGGGATTTTGTCTTCCCTTCACCCTTGCTTCCCACATCCAATCAATTACCAATTTCCTTCATTTATAAATTATAAATGCACTTAAATTTATCTCCCCTTTTCCCTGCTGGTCTTAGTTCAGGCCACAGTCTACTCTCTCCTGAATAGCTGTATAATTCTAACTAATTCCCTTGCCTTCGATTCACTTACTCCTCCAAACCCACGTGTGACATTATGGTCACAGTAATCAGGCTATAAAATGAGAACCTTATCACGTCTCTACTTTGCTTAAATGGCCACTCATAGCTCTCAGGATTAAGTTCAAATTTCCTGACGTGGTTTTTCAGACCATTTATAATCTGCTTATATAACCAGACTCATCTTTTTTTTTTTTTTTTTTTTTTTTTTTTAGTTTTTAGTTTTTTTATTTTGGCATATTATGGGGCTACAAGTGTTAAGGTTACATATATTGCCCTTGCCCTCCCTCCCCCCTCGAGTCAGAGCTTCAAGCGTGTCCATCCCCCAAACGTTGCACCAGACTCATCTTTTATTATTGTCCCTATCTTGAACTCTATAGGTATAAAATCTTATTTGTCATTTCTTAAAAGGATCGTGTTCCTATCTGTCATTTCTTAAAAGGACCGTGTTCTTAAGCCTTCTTTCCAGGACCCCCTGCAATAACTTTCAGAACACACCTTTTAGCATTTCTGCTTGCCTTTGCCTTGGCCCCAAGTCTGCATGAACTCTCCACCTGCGCCTCCTCTCCAACTCTCGTTGTTCAGTCCTAAGTTGATTATTTGAATTTAGGCGCCCCTTTACCTGGGGATAATTCCTTCCCCCAACAAGACCAGAGACGTTCTCGCAGCACCTTATGCTTACCTCGATTTCAGCATTTATCACATTTACCGAAATTACCTGTTCCCTCAAGGTCTTCCCTCTAAAGCTGTGGTCCCCAAACCCCCGGGCCACAGGCTGGTACCGTTCCTTGGCCTGTTGGGAACCGGGCTGCACAGCAGGAGGTGAGTGCTAGGTGAGCAAGCAGACCTTCATCTGTGCAATCTGTATTTACAGCCGCTCCCCATCACTCACATCACCGCACAAGCTCCGCCCCCTGTCAGATCAACATGGGCGTTGGATTCTTCTCATAGGATCACAAACCCTACTGCAAACTGCGCATGCCAGGGGGTCTAGGTTGCTCACTCCTTATGAGAATCCAACGCCTGGTGATCTGAGGTGGAGCTGAGGCGGAGATGCTAGCTCTGGGGAGCGGCTGCAAATACAGATTATCATAAGCAGAGATTTTGACTGCACCATAGATGTAATGCGCTTACATTTACAATCATCCTGAAACCATCCCCCCCCCCCCACTGGGTCTGTGGAACAACTGTCTTCCATGAAACCAGTCCCTGGTGCCAAAAAGGTTGGAGACCACTGCTACAGGCTAAATATGTGTGTCCCCTTAAAAGTCATATGATAAAACCTAAAACCCAATGTGAGAAAACAACACCCTGCCCCCAACTCCATAGAAAAATTATCTTCCATGAAACCAGTCCCTGGTGCCAAAAAGGTTGGGGGCTGCCTCTGTACAGTGTGGGCTCCCTCAGGGGTGGAATTGTATTTTATTCACCCATACTTCCTAGCATATAACTGATGTTTGGCTCATACTTTTGGCTCTCAAGAAATATCTTCTAAATTAATTTTTATATGTGACTCGGACAAACAAAACAGCTGTTTACATCCCCCAAACGTTGCACATCTTACTCGTTTTGATTGTATACACCCATCCCCTCCTCCCCCCTCCCACCTTCCCGACACCTGATAAATGTTTCTCCTATATGTCCACTGAGGTGTTGATCCTTTAATACCGACTTGCTGGTGAGTACATGTGGTGCTTGTTTTTCCAGTCTTGAGATACTTCACTTAGTAGAATGGGCACGCTTGAAGCTCTTACTTGAGGGGGGGGCATGGGCAATATATGTAACCTTAACACTTGTACCCCCACAATATGCTAAAATAAAAAAGAAAAGGTTTGAGGACCCCTGAGACCAACACTAATTACTAAAGTCAATGAAAAGCAATGATATTAATAGCTAAACAAACAAACAAACAAACAAAAAACCCCAGATGTTTCAAGGGGGTATGGTCATAGAATCTGCTTCTGTGTTACTGATTTAGTGGGTCAGGACTGTCTTCAAAGGGTTAGTCATTAACATATGGTCTTGGGATGATGTGTGGTACAGTAGGTATTTATATTTACCTGGATTCACCTTGAAGTTAATGAGTGGCATGCATCTCTACAGAGGAAACCCAGTATTCAAGAAAATAAGCTCTTCGGTGCTAGCTTATATGCAATAATAAAGATATCAAGTGTTTCTGAGAAATGATTACCAACTTCTCACACGTTAGAAAAACAGTAGAACCTTATAAAGTAATACAGGTATGGGAATGCATCAAGATAAAAGGAGTAAATAAAACAGGATAAGAAATGAATTTCATAGTCCACAAAATATAATATATGCATAATGACTACTTATTTCCCTAGCAGCCCTATTTATAAAATATGAATGACCTGGCACCCGTAGCCACAACTGATAGGATTAGGAGAGAACATCTGACCTAAGCTGAGACAACTTTCTACAGTCTCCTGGAAACTTTGAATTTGAATAAAGAAATTATGGTTTTGCCGGGCATGGTGGAATGGTAAAAATTTCTATATTTTTGAATTTGTTGAGGTCTTAATTGTGGCCTAGTATGTGATCAACTTTGGAGAAAGTTCCATGAGCTGATGAGAAGAATGTACATCCAGCTTTCTTTGGGTGGAATGTTCTGTAGAGGTCTGTTAGACCTATTTGTTCTAGAGCTCTGTTTAAGTCCATTATTTCTTTGCTTATTTTCGGTTTGGAAGATCTGTCCAGTTCATTCGGTGGGGTGCTGAAGTCCCCTGCTACTTATGACGTTATTGTTTATCATGCCATTTAGATCAGACAGGGTTTGCTTTATGCGTCTGGTTGCTCCTCAGTGGTGAAAGTGGGCATCCTTATCTTGTTCCAGATCCTAGAGGAAAGGCTTTCAGTTTTTCTCCATTCAGTATGACACTGGCTGTGGGTCTGTCACATATGGCTCTTATCATGTTGAGCTAAATTCCTTCTATACCCAGTTTTTTGAGAGTTTTCATCATGAAGAGACATTGAATTTTGTCGAAAGATTTTTCAGCATTAACTGAAACGATCATACGGCTTCACTCCTTTGTTCTGTTGATAATGATGCATCACATTGATTGATTTGCATGTGTCGAACCATCCTTGCATCCCTGGGGTGAATCCCATTTGATCACGATGAATAATTGTTTTAATGTGTCATTGAATTTGGTTTGTTGTGAGTTGTGCTGCTATAAACATTTGAGTTCAGGTGTCTTTTATATAGAATGTTTTTCCCCCCTCTTTGGGTAAATACCCAGTAGTGGGATTGCTAGATCAAATGATAGGTCTACTCTTAGTTCTTTGAGATATCTCCATACTACTTCCCATAGAGGTTGTACTAGTTTGCAGTCCCACCAGCAGTGTAGGAGTGTTCCTATCTCTCCGCATCCATGCCAACATTTGTTGTTTTAGGACTTTTTGGTAAAAGCCATTCTCACTGGAGTTAAGTGATATCTCATTGTGGTTTTGATTTGCATTTCCTTGATGATTAGAGATGTCGAGCATTTTTTCATGTTCATAAACTCTTATGACAAAGAATTTGTAGACAAATTCTCTAGACAAAGAATTTATGAAGACCCCCAAAAGCAATCACAGCAACAACGAAAATAAATAAATGGGACCTGATCAAATTCAAAAGCTTCTGCACATCCAAGGAAACAATCATTAGGATTAATAGACAACCTATAGAACGGGAGAAAATATTTGCATGCTATACATTGGTTAAAGGGCTGATAACTAGAATGTATAAAGACCTCAAGCAAATCGGCAAGAAAGAAATCAAACAACCCCATTAAAAAGTAGGCAAAAGACATGAAAAGACACTTTCAAAAGAAGACAGACTAGCAGTTCTTTATATTAAATTTCTCTGGTCAAGAAACGAAACAAAACAAAAACCTGGTGTGATTTCTGTCTCCTTCCTGAACCCTGACTGATAATCATAAAAAGTTTATTAAATGTAAAGAGAAGGAAGACTTTTTCTGCAAAAAAAAAAAAAAAAAAAAATGAAAAATTGAGAAGTTTGAAAATTATTTCTCCCAGAATTAATTCAGCAAATTGAGATTCAGCATTGCCAAGTAAAATTTTAAACCTCTCTGCAGAAAAGTATTTCCTTGGCTACTGATAATTCCAAGTTTTCAAACATAATCTAGTTATGTGATTTTAAAGGTACAAGCTCAGGGCAATATTACAGAGACAGGATGATCACATATTAAATGCTGACTGGGCTTCCCCAGACGCTCTGCTCTAGGCTGTTTTTAGAATCTGAGAGTTTAAATAGTAGTCTGGAAAGGAGTTAAGGATATAGATACCGTGGAAATGAATTTGACAAGTAAGAAATGTGAGTTCCTCTTTTTTTTATTTTCACAAGAAGATCATGCTTAACAAATTCATGTTATTAACCATCAAGTATTAAAAATAAAAGCTTTAAGCAATTAAATATTTTAAGGTGTATTTAAATCAAAGGACATTGATAAAACATATTTTGTGTTCATTTAGCATAATCATTTATTACGTAAGTCCCTACTGTAAACAACTCAAAATTCCAAATAAATGCTGTCTTTTATTTACCTAAAATAATTTAAATAAGACTCGATGAAAATTGATTTGCACATTTATCCTTTGAAGTGGAATCCATTTCTATGTGTAAGATTTTCAGAGACAAATATCTTGGATACATCTTAGTTTTGTGGTATTTACACATCTTTGTATGTTATTTACTATGTATTTATGTGTTCAATTTTTGAAAATCAAATTTTACGTAACCATCTGGGTAACATTAACAGGTACAGGAAATGAAGCTCTTTTGTAAAGATGATGAATTTTTAATTATTAATTACTTTTAAGATTACAGAAAATTACAGTGGATAATGCACACCTCATGCTCAGCTTATTACATTTTAACAATTTTCTATATTTGACTTTTAATTTTAAGGGTAAATAATAATTGTCAATTTAGTTGAAGAATCCTGCATGTCCCTAGAATCCATTTGCAAATTTTATTCCCAAAGTAACCATATACTGACTTTGATGCTTTTCTTTTCATGTATACTGTTCTATTATTACTTCATATGTACATATTCTAAAAGTATATATATTTCTTTTACAAATTTTCAAACATTATATAAACTGCATCATACGTTACATATGTTAATAATGTCAATGTATTTTTTGCCTAAAATTAAATTCCTGAGAATTATCTATGTTATATCGTAGCTCTAGTTTATTCATTCTAACTGACTTTAAGTATTTTGTTATGAATATGCCACAATTTGCTTATCAATTCCTCTATAACATACATTAAATTATTTCCAATATTTTTACACAAATAATGCTATAATGAATGTTTTTGTGTATATCTCCTGATATATATGAGCTCAAGTTCTCTCGAGTATATAGTTTGAAGTGAGATCACTTGTGTTGGATGTTATATACATCTTCAACATACTAGATATTGTTATTGTTAATATAAGTATTGTACCAAAACATTCTGTAATTTTTTTTTTGGACAGAGTCTTGCTCTTTTGCCAGGGTAGGGAGCAGGGGCATGATCATAGCTCACAGCAACCCCAGACTCCTGGGCTCAAGCGATCCTCCTGCCTCGGCCTCCAGAGTAGCTGGGACTACAGGCATGCGCCACCATGCCCAGCACATGAGTGTTGTTGTTTCTACAGTTTCTCACCAACATCAGATTGAGTTCTTAATTTGTACCTACATGGTGAGTATCTAATGAAGTTGCATTGTTTTATTTTGCATGTACCCAATTACTAGTTACATTGAGCCTCTTTTCAGGTGTTTATTGGATGCATGGGTTTGTGTTTGCCTGCAAATGGTGTTTTAAAACCTGTTACCTATCTTTCCACTGAGTAGTTTTCTATATCGTAGATTGTAATACTATGTGTTTATACACACTGAAAATCTCTCAGTCTGAGTTTTGTGTTTTATTTATGGTGCCTTAGGTTGAAGTGGAAAGTTCTATTTTAATATGGTCAAATTTAGCAAACTTTTGTTTTATGCCTTGATTTTTGCATCTTGTTTAAAAAAACTCCTTTCTCTCCTAAAGTTATATATATTTGCCTCTATTTTCTTCCACATTTCAATATTTTACTTTTGGCTTTCTGTATACCTGAAATTTTGGAGGTATGATATAAATAAAAATAGAAAATTATTTTATCCCTTTATTTATAATCAATTCCCAGCACATTTCATTAGACAGTTAATCTTTTTCCTTCTGAGTTTTAATGCTCCCTGTATAATAATACACCAAATTTCCATGTGGGTATAGATAGATAGATTTACATATACACACATGTTGTTCCTTTGGGTGCCTCTTCCTGTATCAAATATATCAAAAATGTCTTAAATAACTTTCGAAATCTGGTAGACCATGTTTACACATGCATATGCAGCTTGTGTTACTAGAAAAAGGAAGACTTATTTTTTTTTTTTATCGGTTCTTTTCGTGTCAAGCCAGTTTCATATTTTTAATTTAATTTACCTTCTCTTCTCCATGTCTTTTGTTGTCTATGACACCTGCCTGCATTGCACGCTGTGGCTGCTGATATTAGAGGCAGATGTTTGGCTCACAAATGCACCACCCAGCTGGCGTATCTCTGTTTAGCCAGCCAGTTTGTTGGCACAGGCTCCGATGTCTATTTCTGGAGGTACTGGGACATATATATGTATGTATGCTTGCATATATACATTAGGGTGTGAGGAGGTATGTGTGTGTGTGTGTGTGTGTACTTACATGCATTCTCTGAGACTACTACTTCGATAATAGTGCAATATTTTTATTTCTAAAGAGGGTGGAGGGAGTACTTCCTTGGGGTCGCCTGATACAACACCAAGAGGCAATTATGGAATTCCGAATATTGCTTTTCTCCTGTATAAAGCATTTTCTATTACATTTGAGAGGACTAAATAGTAATTGGCAAATCAGCAGGGTTTTAACTCATTTATTTATTTATTTTTATTATTTATTTATTTATTTATTTATTTATTTTTATTTCATCATATTATGTAGGTACAAATATTGTTAGGGTTACAAATATTGCCCCTGTCCCCCCTCCCTCCCCCCGATGTGTCCAATCTCTCGGTGGTGTGCATCACACATGTATTTTTTATTTTTTTGAGACAGAGACTCTCTTTGTTGGCCAGGCTAGAGTGAGTGCCGTGGCGTCAGCCTAGCTCACAGCAACCTCAAACTCCTGGGCTCAAGCGATCCTCCTGCCTCAGCCTCTCGAGTAGCTGGGACTACAGGCATGCGCCACCATGCCCGGCTCATTTTTTCTATATATATTAGTTGGCCAATTAATTTCTTTCTATTTATAGTAGAGACAGGGTCTCGCTCTTGCTCATGCTGGTTTTGAACTCCTGACCTTGAGCAATCTGCCCGCCTCGGCCTCCCAGAGTGCTAGGATGACAGGTGTGAGCCACCGCACCCAGCCATTAACTCATTTTTAAAAACTATAATAACGATATTAAACATTTTATCACAGAGAAGGGTGCAAAGTCGTTTATATAGTTGCAAGAAGCCTGCCTTTCTATGACTTTAGGTTAAATCCTTCTAGCCAATGGATTGCTCATTGAGTCCTATGGATGATGAGTCTCTTTGTTTATATTCACTGAAATTAGTAGGCAGAAGGCAAATGCGAGAGCAAACTAGTATTTTAAAGGACAAAATGTCCTTTAAACTCATTGGCATTTGGACTCTGTAACCGTTTACTATGAACTGACCTTCATTCTTATTAACATAAGTCTTAACACCTACACTAAATCCCAATCATCTCTTTGGACCCAAACCTTAATTTTATTGATTTATTTTTATTTATTTATTTATTTTTTGAGACAGAGTCTCACTTTGTTGCTCAGGCTAGAGTGAGTGCCGTGGCATCAGCCTAGCTCACAGCAACCTCAAACTCCTGGGCTCAAGCGATCCTCCTGCCTCAGCCTCCTGAGTAGCTGGGACTACAGGCACGCGCCACCATGCCCGGCTAATTTTTTTGTATATATATTTTTAGTTGGTCAATTAGTTTATTTCTATTTTTAGTAGAGACAGGGGTCTCTCTCTTGCTCAGGCTGGTTTCGAACTCCTGACCTTGAGTGATCCTCCCGCCTCGGCCTCCCAGAGTGCTAGGACAACAGGTGTGAGCCACAGCGCCCAGCCTGGACCCAAACCTTTAGCCAGCAATAAAATAGTCAACTGTTTACATCTTAACATTTTATATCCTATATATTTTATTTTAATGAATGCTTATTAAGCATTGCCCACATGTCAGGTTCTGTTGTAGGTCCTGAACATACAGAAGTGAACAAGTGAAAACCTTGTCTTCAAGAATTTTGTAAGAAAAGGGGACAAATACTTAGAAAGATTATGTGGCAAATGACTTTACAATAGTGACTGTTCACTGATCACTTCCTGTGTACCAGATATTGTGTTTAAAATGTCTTTAATTGTCACAAAAATTCTATATGTATGTTCCCTTATTATACAGATGGGGAAACTGGAACTTATGTGGTCTAAACAATTTTCCCAATGCGTTTTATAATCAAACTTTATTATGTGAGAAAATATTTCCTAATCTAAGAGTATTTCATAACCAAATCTCATTATACAGAAACAATTTTTAGTTGATTCTTTAACCTGGAATCTTTCCTAGAGGCTAACACCAGAAACTAGCCCTGTAGCTACTGAGTTTTAGTTACGTAATAGTAGGTGGTAGAATTAGAGATATTACAAAACAATTATTTTTCCTGAGCTTCAGGATGCTCCTAAGTAGAATATTGGGTAAGAGCTTGAGAGTTGAAATGTGTAGATGATGAAGACATACCAGTATTTGAGGACATTCCAAAGAGGAGAATGTGGCTGAACTGAATCTCATTAAATGGTTCACCCAGTGGAAATCAGCACCCTCACTAGCAGTCAGAAAGGCTGAATAAGGCATCCAGATTAGAGAGGTTTGCTTGTGCAAAGACCTGGAGGCTTGATGGTGAGTATAAGATGGGGATTCTACATATTTTTGTGTGAGTGAACCCCACATCTTATGTGCATGTCTTGATGCCTGTAACTCAACTATTTTTCTAAAACCTCAGAGGACCTGATTCTTTCATAACATAAAAACCTTTAGTGGCCTTCCCTGTACACAAAAGTGGCTGTTTCTGAGCTTTCTAAGAGCATGCATTTTATTATGTTGCCCAAAGAAAAGCACCAGATGTTGTTATTACAACAATAAAAATATAGAGCCAATAAGCCATAGTATGTAACCAGGAACAGAGATCTCAAGGAAAAATTAGGAAAGTGTATATACCTTTTACCCTCTCACCTAAAACCAAACTAATTTACTACTATATGTTCCAAAGGATTTAGCAGTAATAATTCTACTGACTTAGGAGACCAGATAAGTAGAGTGAATGAAGACAAATCATAGCACTAAACATTATGGTATAGTGATATTCTCTGCGTGTCTAAAGACATCATTTGAAATGGTTTTTGCACATTTTTGCTGCCAGGTTTAGCACTGGCAGATGTCTGTGGCAACTATTTTGTAAGTGAATGATATTGCATTTTAAGGGCTATCTACAGGGAGCCAATTAAATAATTGAGATGAATATCTTGGGCTAGGAATGAACTTCCAAATACTTCACTAGGAGAACAGAAAAATGAATTCCCAAGGAAACAAAACAAAACAAACCTCTCTCTTTGTGGATCTCATAAATACTGCATGAAGTAGCTAGTAGAGTATACCCACCTTGACAATTAATTTTCCCATAAAATATCCAAATGAAACTAGCAGCTAAAAATCACAGGCTATTTGCAAAAATAGTTTGGAAGGTGAAGCTTGCTTCTCCTCAAATTAGCAAAATGAAACTCTAATGCTGTGAATGGCTAATATTGGTTAAATGTAGAAAATGTTCTGAGGTTGTCCTTGGCAAAGATGACACAGAGAAACTAACACATACGAATAAAATGAAGTAAATAAAAGAGGAATCTAGAAAGTGTGGTACAAATGAAAGAATAGCACCATGTGGTTTGTTTTAGCATTAACGTAAAATTGGATTAAGCATACAGGAGATGGGAAAATACTTTCCTACTTTAAATAATTAGAAATTTCTGATTATTGTTAACTATTTTATGACCTCATATTAACACAGTACATGTTTGACTAAAAACTCCGGATATGTTAGAAAAATTCTCTTCCATTTCATTATGTGCTATGAAAATTATGAACTTTTTCTCAGTGGGATATTAAATCAATTTTCAGTTGATTCTTTAACAGGGAGATTTCCTGGAAGTTAACACCAAAAATGAAAATCCATGATTTAAAGACAATATAATTTCAATATCTTTAAAAAGCAGTCTTTTTTTATTATTATTTCATCTATTTTTCCAATTCACTTCTGTCAAGATCTTATTTATTTATGCTTTTTCAAAAAAATAAAAAAGACTTAACGGACTTAAACACGTTCAGACAATGCTACAAGATAAAATAAGTAAAAATATCAAGAAAACGTTATTAATATTAGTATCCAAAATTTGAAAAAAAAAAACATTAGATGTTGTATATTCGTGAAGCCAAAAAGAGAGAATATTCGAAAACTTCAAAGAAAATTCACATGATCAGTCTGAGGATAAGAAGAAGGATTCCATTTTAGATATATTAGCAGCTATCAGTTTAAATGTCCGTTTGCAATTAGAAATGAGTACCTCAAACTGATGAGAGCCATGAAGGCTTGAGACACTGAGCTTAGATACATCTTTAGGAAGGAGTAACTGAGATCATTACACTGGTTGTGATTCATTACAGTTATTCAGTAGAAAAAGAATATTCGAGAACTGGAGCTATAATCTTGGACTGACCATATTTGGGGAGCTCAAGGAAGAAGAAAGAGTAAAGTCAATCAAAGAGTAGAGAAGCTCTAGGAGAAAAGGAACATTGGGATATAGCAGAGACATCAAGCTGGAAGTTGGAGAAGGCTTTGAGCAGGACCACTTTCATGACCATGTGACCTGTATAGCACTTTGAAGGCCACCACGGCTGGTTTGATGTCTGGTTTCAACTGTGTGCTTGACTTAAGCCCGTTTGAGCAAGGGGCTCTGCATTTCATTTTGCACTCGGCCTTGCAAATTACATACCTAGTCGTAGTTTCAAAATTGAGCGTTGGAGTCACCATGGAGGAGGAAATGACAGTGCCTCCCAGGATTCTCATTAAAGTAGCCACGATTATGTGAAAACAGACCAAAAAAAAAAAAAAAATAGCCATCATGCTACAAACTAAAAAAGAAGAAAAGTCACATGACAAAAATCTGGGGCACAAATTCAAGTATCTGCCTCTTTTATGAAGACGAATGGAAAAGTGCATTCCTGGACAACATACCTGATATTGAACTCCCAGAATCACAGTTTGGCAGATGGACACAAAATATATAGGTGGAGACGGGTATGAACACACAGATTCATTGGCACCTTTACTGTCTAACCTTGGTGTGTGTGAACTGCTAAGACCAAAAAAGAAAAAGGTCTTCTTCTCCTAAGCATTTAGGAACTATTGATATCTTTGAAATGAACCAAGGCAAGAATCCAACACCTTCTGAGCCAATCAGTTCTTCTCGGTCTCTGCGTGCATTCAGAAAGAACCCCGAGAATGGCCGGTGCAGAAGCAGAGGGTGGTAACAGACTCTGTGGGCACGTACCTTGCATTCCGTCCTAGATAGCAGAGGAGGGTGGACTCTACCCAACTACAGGAGGTCTCAGGACACTCTAATGCATCTTGTCTGTTGCTTAAAAACAGAACCGAAGAGGTAGTTCCTTATTTATGTCTGAATAAATTGAAAAGTAAAAAAAAAAAAAAAAAAAATCTGGGAAATCTGGGTTTACTGGTGAAGCCAACAAAACACTTTGGATTCCAATTTGTGTTCTCCTGATTTGACAAGGGGTTTTATTAATCTGAAATGTGGAACAACCAGAATACTGATACTATTATAATTAAGGACCTGAGCATTGGAAGGTAGCAGGAAAAAAATGTTACCCTTCGTGATATTTCTCTTCCCCTCTCTGTGTCTAAAATTTTCCCATCCTTTATAGTTGGATTAAAACCCCCCTCTCTGTTTTTTTAAAGTTTATTTTGACTAATTCTATTATTTCTCCATTCTCTGAATTCTGATTGGCTGTATTGGCATTTACCATTTAAAACATGATTATGTATTTATAATTATACATTTTATTTTGTTTAACATGAGATTATACATTAATAATTATATGTTTTCTTTCATTTCACACCTGATTGTGTACTCGAAATTACACGTTTTCTTTCCTTGCTGTGACATTCATCATCTTGTGAATAGGGGTTCACATGTTTGTACATCCTCCCATCCAACCATCCAACTCCATTCCAAGCTTTATATAGAGGTGAATATACAAAAAGTATTATTGTCATTGGAAGGGAAAACAGAAAGGGATGAAGGAAGAAAAGACAGAGATGTATACCATGGAATACTACTCAGCTATAAGAAACAATGGTGATCTAGCACCTCTTGTATTTTAGATAGAGCTGGAACTCATTCTACTAAGTGAAGTATCTCATGAATGGAACAACAAGCACCACATGTACTCACCAGCAAATTGGTATTAACGGATCAACACCTCAGTGGACATATAGGAGTAACATTTATCGGGTGTCGGGTAGATGGGAGGGGGGAGGAGGGGATGGGTGTATACAAACACAATAAGTGAGATGTGCAACATTTGGGGGATGGTCACACTTGAAGCTCTGACTCGAGGGGGGAAGGACATGGGCAATATACATAATCTTAACATTTGTACCCCCATAATATGCTGAAAATAAACCCGGCGAGGTGGCTCACGCCTGTAATCCTAGCACTCTGGGAGGCCGAGGCAGGAGGATTGTTCAAGGTCAGGAGTTTGAAACCAGCCTGAGTGAGACCCCATCACCCTCTACTAAAAATAGAAAGAAATTAATTGACCAACTAAAAATATATATACAAAAAATTAGCCGGGCATGGTGGTGCATGCCTATAGTCCCAGCTACTCGGGAGGCTGAGGCAGGAGGATCGCTTGAGCCCAGGAGATTAAGGTTGCTGTGAGCTAGGCTGACGCCACGGCACTCACTCTAGCCTGGGCAACACAGTGAGACTCTGTCTCAAAAAAATAAAATAAAATAAAATAATTATAGATTTAGATAGAAGACATTTTTAGCTCAAAGAAGATAATTTTATAATGATACATATTTATATATAATTATACATTATATATTATAATATATAATGTATAATGTATTTATAAAAATTATATATTATAAAAATTATACATTCTTTCAGAGGCAAACATGTGATTACCTTTCTCCATAAGGATGTAATCACACCTCACAAATAATAATGTAAGTTTCACAAGGGAGGGATTATTTTATTTCACTGCTGCATTCTCAGTGCCTATTGCCATGTTTGGCACAAGGTAGGTACTCAGTTTAAATTGTCTGAATGAACAAATGAACAGATGAATTATGGAACTGGGTACCCAACCTAGGAAAGGACAGGAACTGACAGGTGCTATGTACTTTCCAAATACATTTTCCTTTTCCTCCTCAGGCTCGAGAGTTGTTCCTGTTCTCTTTGTTGTTGCTGTTGTTTGACAAGTGGAGAAACTGAGGCTCCAAAAGTTTGAATAACTGGGTCAAGATATCATAAAGTATTAAGCGGTAGACCCGAAAATCAGACCAAGGCCTGCCAGACTCCCTCCAAAGACCCTGTGCTTTCTGCTATATGGTAAAAAAAAATGGTAGAATACTACTTTTTATTCATGGGGAGAAACAGTAGAAAATAGGACCTCTAATATGTCAAATGAGATTTAAAATTAGACATAAGAAAATGCATGCTAGGATTACTGAATTGCGTGGGGTATCTAATAAAGATGTATCTTGGACAGGCAACTGAATGGCAGACTCGGCACCAATTTCAAGTTTAAGGTTCTGCTGTCTTCTGCCCTTTAAGGTGGCATTAGGAAAGATTCATCTTAATTTAAAATCAGTTCATATATGTGTTTGTATCTGTGTGTGTATAGATATACTGTGTTTCCCTGAAAATAAGACCTACCTATAAAACAAGCCCTAGCAGAATCTCTAAGCATGTGAGCAATAGAAGCCCTACCCCAAAAATAAGACCTAGTGATGGGCGTGGCTATGAAAAATCAGCCCTAGTGATGGGCGTGGCTATGAAAATCAGCCCTAGTGATGGGCGTGGCTGCGCAGCGCATCTGCACAACCCATGCGTGTCGTCGCGGAGCGGGAAAGGACACGAGCAGTCATTCTCATCTGCCCCAGGAGAGCTCTAGTGCTCCACAGGAGAGATCGGGGCCAGTGGTTCTAGAGGAAATAGAGTCGCAAGACATTCAGGATGGGATTCGGGGTTTGGAGAGTGATGATGATGTTCCAGAAGAAGACGACTTCATTCTATTTGAATCAATGTAGATGGTTGTACCGTACTTAAAAAAATAACACATCCCCTGAAAATGAGCCCTAGGTTGTCTTCTTAAGGAAAAATAAACATAAGACCCTGTCTTATTTTCGGGGAAACATGGTATGTATATATGTATATATACGCATATATATAAGCCTGTGTTTGTGTTGCTCTGAAATTTACATTTCTGTTGTGATCCTCATAACTGTTACATTTCCTAGTTGGACACCAATCCCACTTTGGACTTTTCCACCCAGAAGCTTAATAATACCAGATATTTGTGAGAAATTGTAAGAATTGACTTCAACTGTCAACCTATACCCCCATACTTTAAGTAATAGGACTATAAAATGACATGCCAAAACTGAAACTAATTTTAGCCTCAAAATGCTTCTAATTTAGCATCCAGAGATATAGTCTTTTGAAGAACTGAAAATTAATGAAACATTTTTTTCCCAAATCACAGTGAGCGATTCTGTAACTAGATCCAATTTATTTTTGTTATCATAGGCATATAAAATCCTTCCTTCGTGTTATCTTTTTTTGTAAACCTTATTTGCAATTATAATCCGAGTTCATTTGCTTCATAGTGAAACTCACCCAGCTTCTTCAGAGAAATATAGGTTAAAAGTCCCTGGCATATGGAAAGAGCTCAATAAGTATCTGTTGAATGAATTAAAGCTCACATATACTCACAGTTTGGCAACTGATTCTCTAAATAAGGAATTAATGTTTCTTTCATCTTTTAGATTCCACCAACAGAACTGATGGTGTTTGATAAACCATCACTTTACCAACTTCAAAGAAGGTATGATTTCCCAAACTTGACTTTCATCAATATATTAAAATATTTTGATTGAGTGAAAGTCGAATCCTATCTTATTTACCATCAATAAAAATGTTCCACATTCATAAAACATATATCCTTCAATGTCTTTTGGAAAAAAACATCTATATGACTTATTGCAATTGACTAAAATAAACTGTTTAATTAAAGCATTTTTTTGATTAAGTAAAGAGTTGTCAAAAACATCTTTTTAGATAAAAATTTAAAATATAAAGCAAACAACTCCATTAAAAAGTGAGCAAAAGACATGAACAGAAGCTTTTCAAAAGAAGATAGAGAAATGACCAGTAAACATATGAAAAAATTCTCTACGTCACTAATCATCAGGGAAATGCAAATCAAAATCACAGTGAGATATCACCGTACCCCAATCAGAATCGCTTTATTAAAAAGTCCAAAAACAATAGATGCTGGTGTGGATGCAGAGAGAAGGGAACACTTACACACTCACTGTTGGTGGGACTGCAAATTAGCACAACCTCTATGGAAAACAGTATGGAGATTCCTCAAAGAACTAAAAACAGACCTATGATTTGATCCAGCAATCCCACTACCTGGCGGTGGAATAAACCCAAGTGCCCAACAATTCAAGAACGGATTAACAAAATGTTCTATATGTATACTGTGGAATAGTACTCAGCCATGAAGAAGGATGAATTAAGGCCTTTTGCAACAATTTAGACGGAACTGGAGGCCATTATCCTAAGTAAAGCATCTAAAGAATGGAAAAACAAATACCACATTTACTTGCTATTAAATTGGAACTACCGGATGAGCACACATGTGCACAGAGGGAAGTTAAACTCAGTAGAAATCATGCAAGGCTGCAGGGGGAATGGGGGAGGGAAGAGTCTGGGTAAAAACCTACCTAATGGGTACAATGAATACTATCTGGGTGATGGGTACACTTATAACCCTGACTGAAGCATAATAAAAGTAGTCCATGCAACCAAAAACATTTGGACCCCTGTAATATTTCGAAATAAAAAAAAAAAACTTCAGAAAATTTCAAAAATAGCTTTATTCAAAAGATATACATTAATGGCTTGGCCGGACACAGTCACTCACACCTGTAATCCTAGCCCTCTGGGAGGCTGAGGCAGGAGGCTCACTTGAGCTTAGGAGTTCGAGACCAACCTGAGCAAGAGCGAGACCCCGTCTTTACTACAAATAGAAGAAATTAGCCAGGCGTGGCGGTGCGCGCCTGTAGTCCCAGCTACTCAGGAGGCTGAGGTAGGAGGATCGCTTGAGCCCAAGAGTCTGAGGTTTTCTGTGAGTGAGGCTGACCCCATGGCACTCTAGCCCAGGTGACAGAGCAAAACTCTGTCTCAGAAAAAAAAAAAAGAAAAAAAAAGAAAAAGCATTAACGGCTGGCTTGTGCATCTTTTCCATTATGTTATAATTTAATTAACAAAAAGAAAAGATAGATTCGGCTATGTTTAGGAAAATTAAGTTACCACTATTACCACCACTTATTGAAGAAAACTTTAAGTAATGATGAATAGGTAAGGTTAGTGGTGTCTCTTGAGATCTATAAATAGATTTTTTTTGAAAAAAACTACTTAAGGGAGACATTGAAGAGAAACATAGTGAAGATGGAAGACTAGTTGACGGTCTGGATAAATGTTTCTTATGATCGGATTTGGCCCAGCATCTTTAAACCTTGCTGTGTTCTTAGAAATAGTCCAGACAAACACAATGAGTGAGATGTGCAGCGTTTGGGGGATGGTCACGCTTGAAGCTCCAACTCAAGGGGGGAGGGGAGGCATGGGCAATATATGTAACCTTAACATTTGTACCCCTATAATACGCTGAAATAATAAAATAATAATAATAATAATAATAAAGCCATCTCATTAAAGTCAAGAATGAGACAAAACAAAAAAATGAAATAGTCCAGACATTAACTTCAAGCTATTGATCCCTTAGGTTATAGCTGTTCCTGAACTAATTCATCTTAGTTTTAGATCTTAAATGATTTCCTGATTACAGCTTCCTTCTTGACTCGTATTTAACAATATCATTCCATTAGCCTTAAACCTATGATTTCTGGCTTCCTTTGTCATTAGAAGGCTAAACTCTTCATCTTTTTTGCTTCTGACTGTTTTATTCTAACTCACAGGGCCTTGCACGCTGGGGACTAGCGCTCCACTGGGTTTGCTAAATAATAAAGACCTAGAAATGTGCGACCGATGCTCTTGTTTAATTCCTGGGATTAAAAGAAATAAGAGTTCTCAAAAGAGCTAAAATTAACTACTCCAGGAAGCTTCAAATCCTGCTATTCATTTTCTATATGCAGGTAACACCCAAAATTACGTCTCTAAATCTACCATTCTCATGAGCTTCAGGACCCTAGGTGAGATACCTGATAGATGTCTCCGCCTTAGATATCCTACTAGCTAGCCCCTCAAATTCAAAATGCCCCAAACCTTATTTACCATATTTTGCCCAGCTTTTGCCTCCAGCCTCATGCATGCCGTAAGTCTACCTGTAAGTCTCCTCTTCCCTGTTCGTACTGAGACATCGGCATTCTTCCAAATCAACCTGCAGCCTTAAGCCATCCAGCATGTTCCTCCTCCTGCCGCTCTGCGTGGGAAGCTTAGGTGTTTGTAGGTTTCAGATAAAACTCACAGACCCACTCTGGGTCTGTGAGTGGCAAGGGCATTGTTTTCACCAGATCCTCGGACTCTAGTCAATCACCAAATCCCACTCAAACATCACAAATTCAATGTCAATGTTAAAAGGGACTTTAACGATCTCACAAGTCACCCACCTCCATAGTTTTAGTCCTGTCCTGTCCTTTCTCGTTGATTTACTCACAAGCCAATAACGTCTATTGCAAATAGCCGGCTGTCTGGTCCCCCAGTCTGTAGTTTCTTGGCACTCTATCCTTCAAACCACATTCACACTGCACATGCTAAAATAAATAGTATGAAACCACTACTCTGTTGAAAAATATTAATGGTGGCTCATACCTGTGAGAACATGCCATATTTGTAGAGTGATTTAATGTGATCAGACAACTTTCACACCATATTTCATTTTCAACCTCACAACAATCTTGAGACCCAAAGCAGCTCAAAGTCATAAGCAATGTCCTTACCCCACTATCCCTCAGACAGCAAATGTCCAATAAAATGCCCATCGAACCTTACTCTAGCGGCTGAGTTAATCTCTCCAGGAAATTGGTCAGGTGAATAATTTGAATTCTGTGGAAAATGGTGCTTATTTTTCTCCAGGATCCATTTTAGCGTCCTGGCTATTAGGAATTTATCCAATTTGTCAAAAATGTACTTGTCAAAAAAGAACTCTGTAAGATAACACTTATGATGCAGTTACATATTTGTTTTACTACTTCCTATAATATTAATACAAACTCTTGCTAAAGATCCTCTTCATGAATATTAATTAATACTATAATTAATTAATACAAACTGTAATATTCCTATAATATTAATACAAACTAACACTTGCTAAAGATCCTCCTCATGAATATTAATTAATACTATAATTAATTAATACAAACTGTAATATTCCTATAATATTAATACAAACTAACACTCGCTAAAGATCCTCCTCATGAAAGCCAAAAGCGAATAATTGCCATCGTTATAACATGTAATTCTAAACTAATTATTCATAATATGACAATATGGCTGAAGAGCAATGGATTACTTGTAAAAACTTGATTAAGGTGGAACATTCCCTTAGCTTTCCTTTATTGATAATTATTCATACAGATAAACTTCTGAAATTTGCAGCCAGAAATACATGATTTTTCATTCAAGAAAAAATAGCATGTCAAAAATCCCAAATGTGCTATTGACATCAATGTGATTCTTGCAAGGTTTGGATTTACCTGATGACGTTAGAACCATTTCAGCACAAAACTCACGAAAACCTCCAGAAGGTTTTATCAAAGTTTCCCCTCTATTAATCCTGTCCCATTTCTTTCATGGATTCACTTATTATTCAAAAAGTGGAAAATAAGCCTGGATACCTTCGTTCAGATGACTACTGAGATCTAAGCTAAAAGTTGTCTTTTAAAAATTCAATGGCCCCTTCAACCTTTTGCAGAATTAATTTTCAAGTGTCTGTGAAACTCATCTGAGAGGATTCTGAGGTGAGTTCAGAGAAGATGAATAACATTGGGTGAATATAAAATTCTAGAACCATACCTGTGAAGTGGTTTCAAAGTTGACTCATTTAAATAGGAAAGTAGAGGAGATTGGGTTATTATACACAATGGCTGGTTTCCAGGCAGTGGAATGTAACAACAAAAGCAAAATGTCATTGATGAAAAAAAAAAATATCAACCTTTAAGCAACTTTTATTAATGTTTTCCCAGGCTTTTCTGTCGCTTGGGAAGATAAAGCAGTGATATCTAAAAGTTGCTTTCTCATGAAATTTGGACTTCTTAAAGTTTTCTGAAAATTTTAAGCTTTAAGAAAACGCAGTGGATATTTGGGATCCCTGATAGAGAGATACTTTTGTTTTTCCTCCAGATTGATTTTTCACCCAACCCACACATATTAGTGAAATTCTTACAAATCACTACGGGCCAGGCACTACTCTGAGGGCTCAGCATATATTAACATATGTTAATGTGCTTAATTCCCACAACAACCCACGAAGGTTGCTGCAAGGATTAAACTGATAATTTACTGGCTCCATTTTACAGATGAACAAACAGAGGTGCAGAGAGGTTAAGTTACTTTCCTAGTATCACACAGCTAGAAACCGGTACAGTGGAGATATCATTGTTTTTATAATGAAAACAATGACAGCTAAAGAAAATATCATCCTTTATTAACTTTCCAAAATCCGATGAGTGAAATTTTAATATGGAAGAACATCTCCATGGGACAGACTATAATTTTGTCCAGAGGAAGTTAACCGAGTTGCTGAGCAACTGAGAGACGCATGGAGTAGAGAGGCTGGATGGCAGCTCATCAGAAAAGCTGCAGTAAGGATCCCAGAGGCTCTATCTAATCTTAAGAATCTGGGGTTCTAAGTACATCACTAAATATCGACGGTGGCGCAACCACATAAAGAGATCACCAGAAGCGAAATGAATAGGGAATATAGTCTATATTTCTTTTGAGCTGATATACTTGGGCCAAATTTTGTGAAGTCCATTTAATGGCTGCCTGGACGTTCTGCAGACACTCTTTAACTGATAAGCAATAGCCTTTCAGAGAAGGGTGTGATTAGAGTTTATTTTCTTGCCCAACAGGAGCCTCTTTTCCGACAGTACTCCAAATGGAAGATGGTCTGCCTACTAAACAACCACCCAGTCACCAAAGCGTGATGGAAAATAGACAACAGAACAAGAAACGGCTACCCAGAAAAAAAAGACCATCCAGAACAGCGTTAGAGAGTGAAGAGAAAAATCACACAGAAACAATGATCCTGTATCAGAGAGATAAACAGAACAGTTACAGGCACTTTTGTAGGATTTATTGTAGGCCAGTGAGGCTTGCTCGTAAGTCATTGAAAACTAAATGTTAAGAACCCTTGGAAAGAGATGGGAAGCTTCTTAGTAATATGAATATTCATGCAAGAAAAAGAAAGAGAGAGAGAGGGAGAACTGAAATGAAATGAATAGAGACCAAGGCTAGTCTGAACCACAATTGGTAGGATTTCCAGAATCTGGGAGAAAATAAGACTGAACCCCAAACTGCAAAAACTGTTATCTTAATGGAAAGCACTTGAAACTTATTACCACAACTCACCTGTAAATCATCTGTAATTTTTCTATATAATGAAGCTTAACTATATAGTAAACTTAATATAGGGGTTTTTCTTTCTATAACATAGATTTGATCTTTTAATAATACTAATTCAATAAGTTTTAGATTGTTGTTAAGGCGAGAGATAAATGTCTCTAGGAATTTCTAGTTGTGCCTCTAGAATTAGACCCATGGAACAAGTCTGGAGACTTGACTGTGATTTTCACTTTTTTTTTTTTTAATCTTAAGCAAAGTAAATCAGCTTCTTCGAACTTCAGCTTCTTCACCTGTAAATTGGGCACGAACACTAAACTATCACGAAAATGTTGCCGTAAAGATCAAATAAAAGCCCGTTTGGGACGTAAAAGGGCAGAAAGGGCATCATCACTCCCAAATGTATAACAACAAAGAAAATCAGAAAATTTATAAAATCACAACGTTTCTTGAAGCAGTGAGAGAGCTGAGGTCACAGGGCAAGAAAATGACCTACGATTTAGAGGAGAATGGGCACCTCCAAGAAGAGGCAGGATGCGAGCACTTATGGCAGATGCCAGATTCCACACGAGCCAATTAAAAACAAATTAGAAACTCAACTGAAATTCTGGATGAAATTCTAAAGGCTGAGTCTGGGCTAGCATAAGAGTATAGAGATGAAAACCCAAGAGGAATTTGCACCAGCTTGCTGGGTCTTCTCCACGGTTGTTATGAGGAATACTGGCAGCAGGGACAGAGGACAGGGACAGCCTCTGTCACCGTGGGATTCTGCAGGAGGGAACAGCATCTATTGAAGGAACGGCATGAAGCCTCGCTCAGATGCTTGTTTACTGTTTCCCCTGATTGAACAAAAGCCATAAACTTTGACAGGAAAGGCAGCAAAGCCCGTCACACTCGGTGCACGGGCAAAGATCCACTGAGGCAGGAGAAAAGGAACAGAAAAAAAAATCTCCCCACTAATGGGCAGGGAGCAGGAATGCATCAGGAGAGAGACCAGCAGAGGTCTGTTCCGGCAGAAGGAGGGGCAGGATCACTGACTGGGGAAGCTTCGTCCACAGGAATCAGACATGAGCACTGCCTGAGACGAAAGTGTGAACCAGAGGAGAGGAAACCCCCTCGTTCCCTCACTGGCAGTCTAGCAAGCATCAGGCAAGGTGGAACAGCGACCTACCGCTGGGGAAGGGTCAAGAGGAGAGAGATTGAGAGAGAGAGAGAGAGAGAGAGAGAGAGAGAGAGAGAGAGGAGGAGAGGAGAGGAGAGGAGAGGAGAGGAGAGGAGANGAAGAGGGGAGGGGAGGAGAGGGGGAGAAGAAGAGAAGAAGAGGGGAGAAGAGGGGAGAAGAGGAGGAGAAGAGGGGAGGGGAGGAGAGGAAGAGAAGAAGAGAAGAAGAGGGGAGGAGAGGAGAGGAGGAGAAGAAGAGAGGAGGGGAGGAGAGGAGGAGAAGAAGAGAAGAGGGGAGGGAAGGAGAGGAGGAGAGGAGAAGAAGAGAAGAGGGAAGGGGAGGAGAGGAGGAGAGGAGAAGAAGAGAAGAAGAGGGGAGGGGAGGAGAGGAGGAGAAGAAGAGAAGAAGAGGGGAGGGGAGGAGAGGAGGAGTTTAGGCGCAAAGGAAATACCTAAAGCTGAAGGTGGACTAACCACTGGGAAGAATCCTCTGGTAAACCAGCACCCAGCCTAAATGCCAGGTAAAAATAGAGAAAAATGAAGACCATGATGCACTGAGGGTGCCGTTAGCAACAACAAAATCTAAACTCAGGCAGACTCAACCCTCTACATGGAAGGTCCAAGAAATATCAAGAATGTTTATTACCTAGAATAAATAATATTTGACTCACTCTTTAATCAATCATGCTATGAAAGATTTCCGTATTTCAGCTGAAAAGTATGAGATGCACAAAGAAGCAAGAAAAATAAATGCATTTTTGTTAGGATACAAAAAAATGTACAGGAACAGTCTCAGACATGATATAGATGTTGGAACAATTAAACATGGGATTTTAAATAACTAACTTGAACTAATCTAAACTTCCTTGCATTGAACAAAAAATAATATTGTAGAAAGGGCATTTTCTTCAACCTCACCTACCTTGATATAGTTGCACAGAATACCATAATAACCTAACAACAAAATCTTTTCTAAGTATGAAACCCACCATACCAACCATCCTAACACACCAAAAAATTAATTTAATAAAATAATTTAAGTTCACCTTATAGTTCATCAAGATATCTAAAGAAAGCTACCATTCAGTAAACCCAGCCAGACTATAAAATATCTCTTTCACGTTTCTGAAAGCCGCGGGTCCCTTTCTCACAATTGTCACTGAGACACACGATGAATAATAAGGACTCCGGAACATAAAGAAGGCCTTTTTCCCTGCTTTGTTTCTGTGTATTCACAAATAAACTGCTTAACTTTACACTCAATATCTTGAACGTCTTCACTGGGTATTCCCACAGATGGCTCGAACTCAACTTATCTTTTCCCTTCTCATCTCTGCTTATCCTCACACACCAGCCAAACATGCTCATCCTCTGTGTTCCAAATCCACCAGCAAATTGGTATTAACGGATCAACACCTAAGTGGACACATAGGAATAACATGTATCGGGTGTCGGGCAGGTGGGAGGGGGGAGGAGGGGATGGGTGTATACAACCACAATGAGTGAGATGTGCAATGTCTGGGGGATGGACACGCTTGAAGCTCTGACTTGAGGGGGGAGGGGGTCAAGGGCAATATATGTAACCTTAACATTTGTACCCCCAAAATGTGCTGAAATTTAAAAAAATATTCTTTGGAAAGAAAATAAAAAAAAAAGGAACGCACAACCACTTACCACGTGGGAAAACCAGAAGTCATGCTTAACCTTCCCTCTGCCTATGCTCTCGGTAATCACCAAGTCCTGTTAGCTCTCCCTGTCTTACGTATTTTTGGATCTCTCCACCATGGATGTAACCGTGGGCCGTCATTCTCCATCCTAGACGACTGCAACCCCCTCTCTCAACTCTAGTCTTAATCTTAGTCACCCTAGTTTTACAGTTGTAGCTAACACGCCCATCTGATTATCCTATTCTGATGCTTTATGTTCCTTGCTCTCCATGGGCTGGCACCTGCTTTTCCTTCCATCCTTGCCTCTCGACACTTTGGGGCCCTTTATGTTTCAGCCACATTGTCAAATGTGACGTCCTCAGCGTTGGCCATTTAGTTGCTCATATGGGTCTTTGCCTTGGTTGATCTCTTGCTTCGGCCGGTTAACTCCTACCTGCCCGGTAGTTCTCAGCTTAGGCTTCACTTCTCTGGAATCTTACCCTGACTCCTTAACCCCGAATCAGGTGAGGTGACTCAGCTCTTCAGAACTGCTCCCACGTTCCCTGCACCCTTCCCTTTTAAAGTACATTCTATATTTGCCTGTTTACTTGTTCAACTGCCCAACAGTCTCTCAAACTCCTTGAGAGTAGGGCCAAGATTATTTTTACTCTTACATGCAGGTCTTCTGAAAGAATGGACTTGAGGGTAAGCACCACGTGGTTATTTGTTGTTAATGGCTTGTGGCTGAGTAACACACAACCAGAGCAAAATATTATGCCTTAATTTTATGTCACGACTTAAACCCAAGCTTCCCTTCCTGCGTGGATCCCTAAGCCATCAGCCCTGTTTGCAAATGCGAATTAGTGAGTCCTGCAAAACCGAGACCAATACCTTGGTCCCTTCACAGCCCAGTCCCTGTGATGAGATACCAAGTGTGGTTTGACTCTTGGCCATTTTCGCTTTTCAATTTCTGAAGCAGAAACCAGGTTCTGTGCTCATTTCAATGAAAGCATGGAGTTTGTTTGAGCTCCGACAAAGAACAACAACACTTTCCCCTCTTTCTTTCTAGAAATACGCTTCAGAGATGAAAGAGGTGCTTTTGTGAAAATGCATTCCTGACTTTAGAGAAAAAAAAAATGGGCACCCATCTGCCACTTCACTGTCTTTCTGAAATAACTCTACCACATCTGAGGTCCGAGTTTTCAAAATGGTAATATAAAATCCTCTGCACCTGTATATTTCCACATCGTTTGACTTGGTTGCTTTGACTCTTGAAAGAGAAGTGTGTTTTCATCTCACTGTTTATTGCTATGGACTCTGCATTTTTTTTTTTTTTTTTTACATGTAAGCACTTAGAAAAAGCCGAGCACAAACAATAGTTACTAAGCATCATGGGATGGGAGTCAGCAGAGATGACCTTGGACAGAGTGATTTCTTTTTCTTCTTTTTATCTCTACTCTTAAAAGGAGCTGCTGGTTGCCGTGGCAGCGAGGGTTTTGGCCCAAAGAACAGAGGTTAAAATAAAGGTTCTGTGGTTCTCAATGAATTGTAGCTCCCAAAAAATCATAAGTTGTCTATATTCCACCAAAATGGTGCAAAATAATTCTAACTTCTATGTAAAATTTCTCCTTCTACCGTGTTTCCCTGAAAAGAAGACAGGGTCTTATATTTATTTATTTCCCTGAAAATAAGACAGGGTCTTATATTTAGGGTGTCAAGAAGACACCCTACGGCTTATTTTCAGGGGATGTGTTATTTTTTTAAGTACGGTACAACCATCTACGTTGGTTCAAATAGAGTGAAGTCGTCGTCTTCTTCTGGAACATCATCCTCACTCTCCAGACCCCGAATCCCATCCTGAATGTCTTGCGACTCTATTTCCTTTAGAACCACCGGCCCCGATCTCTCCTGTGGAGCACTAGAGCTCTCACGGGGCGGATGAGAAGGGCTGCTCGTGTTCTTTCCTGCTCCGCGACGACACGCATGGGTTGTGCAGACGCGCTGCGCAGCCACGCCCGTCACCAGGTCTTATTTTCGGGGTAGGGCTTCTATTGTGCAAATGCTTAGAAATCCTGCTAGGGAATATGTTATGGGTAGGTCTTATTTTCAGGGAAACACGGTAATGGCCCTCTTTTTTCATATTTAAAATCATTTATAATGCAAGATAAAACCGGCTTTTACTCTGCATTTCTATTCTTGTCTGAGGTTAATGCCTGACACATTTCCTCTCCTGCATTGTAGCTTTTGATTTTATGGTAATAATTTGGTTTCATACATGATTCATGCATTATATGTTAATCCAAACACATATTCACAGGACATTAACTACGTGCTGTGCCCTGAGGTATATACACTGGGGCGTGGAGTCTAGCTGAAAAATATGAGTGCAGACAGACCCCATCCTAAGGGAGTCAGTCTGTCATAGTGAGGGTAAGCCCATGTAAAACTTCCATTATACGGAAGATGAAGTCCAATCTTCTTCATGCATGAAAAAAAAAATTGTTCACAATTGCACTGCAACCTAACTTTGGAGCCTCACTTAAGTCCATCTCCCCTACGTACCCATTTTACAGACGTATCATCCTATATTCGAATTCCCTTCACATGGTGTAGTCTTCTGCACCTTCTTGACTTTACGCAAGCTGAACTCTCCTTCAGAAATACCTGCACGTCCCCTTTATTATACATTTGGACGTAGTTCTTAATGTCAACTTTTTAGGGTTCTTTCTTTGATTCTGACATTTGTGTAGAGTTGGCGTCTAAGGGGGGAATATTTCTGTAGCTAAGAGTAGGGGCTTTCTACTTTTCACTTGTGCCATATGTACTGTATTACAATTATTTTAGAAACGGATTCTCTCCCTTACTCTTCCTATCTCTGCTCTCCACAACATATGGCAGCAAAAGCACAGTGCAGAACCCACTGACATTTAAATCGATGAATTCTATGGGAGCACAGAAAGAAATCTTAATACTTGCCTCTAGATGAGGAATCAGGAAAGGCTTCTAAGAAGAAGAGGTTTATTTCACTTAAAATTGCACCACAACTTAAAAAAAATCAGTCCCCAAAATTCGCTCTATAAAAAACATTTCAGACTCACAATGCTATTTAAAAGGCTAAGAACGTGATACTACATCGCTCCTTTTCCTCAAGAAGTCTAACCAGCTTTTCTTGACATATTTCTGCCCAGACCTTGTATCCTAAAGAACCACAGAGCTACCTGAAAAAAAAAAAAATTTAAAAAAGGTGTTTTTGTTTTTGTTTTTGTTTTTGTTTTTGGAGACAGAGTCTCACTCTGTTGCCTGGGCTAGAGTGCCGTGGCGTCAGCCTAGCTCACAGCAGCCTCCAACTCCTGGGCTCAAGCGATCCTCCTGCCTCAGCCTCCTGAGTAGCTGGGACTACAGGCACGCGCCACTATGCCCGGCTAATTTTTTTCTATATATTTTTAGTTGGCCAATTAATTTCTTTCTATTTTTAGTAGAGACGGGGTCTCGCTTTGGCTCAGGCTGGTTTCAAACTCTTGACCTTGAGCGATCCGCCCACCTTGGCCTCCCTGAGTGCTAGGATTACAGGTGTGAGCCACTGCACCTGGCCAAAGAAAAAGTTTTGAAATCTGTATAAGTGGTTTTAGGCTCTTAGAGAGAATTTTATAAATAACCAACACACAGTTAACATGATTATGTGTGAGTTATTATCCTCAAAATGTTAAATAAACATTTTCCTTAAGATTTCTCCTAGAAATAATTTTCTAGGTATTTGATTTTTATTGCAGTTTAATTAGAAATACGTCCCCGTTCCCTGGAAATAGAAAACAAAATCGCATTCTTCTTTAGAAGTCCCTTAAGTCTTTGAAACGCTGAGCATATAATTTCAATATAAAAAAAACTCAAGTAAATCTATCTATATAATCTGTTTACTTTATTACATTCCTCCTTTGATAATCTCTGAATGTAGTTTCTAGAGTAAAATAGAATATAAATATTCTTAAACCAAATCATGTAGGCGAATTTACAACTAAACTGCTTTTTTGTGTAATCTCTAAATAAGGCATTTAACTAAGAAGTTTGTTTACAAAAAAAAGTGTCTGGTTGGCTTTTTTAAAGTGAATGTGATGCTTCATTAAGGCAGAGTATCGACAACACCAGATATCTCTGTCTTAGAAGCACTTGCAGAAGTGTGTACAATTCCTCCTTTATTTCAGTGCCTGTCTCTAACTTTCTTGCTCCAAAACCACTCAACAGCCCTAGAGAGACTTTTCTATAGGTGTCATGAGTGGGGGGAGAAGAAAAAAAAACAGTTCTGAAATATTGTTGACTTCGCTAGCATTTAAAGGACAAGCATGGGGCTCAGAGGGCGGTAGAAAACGAGCAATCCACTCACTCGGAAACGGTCATGAATATGTTTTTAGTACAAAGTTTGCGTCTGTACTTAAGAGTTGCGATTGCAATGGTCACCGTGAACTTCCCAAAGCAAGTACACATCTTCATCTAGCTCAGGGAAGGACCAAAGAACACAGTACCAGCGCCTTGCCTTTGGCGTGTTCTTAAGCTACGTCTGCCGGAGCTCACACATTAGGGAATAAAGAGTCCAGTATATTAATAATTCACGGTCTATTCTTGGAGAGATGGGAATTATTCCCTGCGACAGTGATTCTCAATCTGTCTTCTGTTTAATGCACCTAAAGAATATGGCCGAACTGGGATCTTGATGTGCTAATTGAGAAGAAGCAGGCTTCTGTAAACTTACTTGAACGTTTGCTTGGTTTGCTCTTTGGTAGAATTGTCAAGCCCAAGAAAGAGATTCCTTCCTATGGCTGTTCCTACAGTCATGGAACCTATATTGTCAAATGTAGCAGAGAGTACAGAATACTTCGTATTCCCCTAAGAAGTCAGAACTAGCACCAATGGATGGAAATCACTGGAAAATTAAGATTATTTTTTCCCCCCAGAGTATAAGAGCTACCTAACAGTCATACCTACCCAATCATGGAATAAGCTGCTTCTAAAATGTTGAATTTTCTTTCAATAAAAATAGATAAGCAGCTACCAGGTGACAACCACCTGGGGTTCTTATAGAATAAGAACATGGCTCCTTAGCAAAACCCTGGATTGGAGTCACAATATGACACAATACCCCAGTATCTCACCCCTCCCCCACCACAAATCCTTAGGCAATTATTTAACCTCAGGAAATTTATATAAGCCTGAGTCATAGTGAATGTCAATTTTTACTCTACACGTACCTTTAGACTACTGTCAGATTCATATGAGATAATGGATGTTAATATCTATTTTAAAAACCTAGACATAGTGGATGTTATGAAAAATAAAGCATCCACAGCCTTATATTGTAAGTTAGTTTCAATACCCTACCTATCAGGACTCTTATTTGCAAAAATCATAATAAATAAAAAAGTGACATTTGGTAGAAACCCTAATTGGGAACAAAAAAAAAATCACAGTTCCAAATGGCAGATAACAGAAAGGTTTGGAGTTATTCCTCTGTGAGGATGACAACATTCACTTATAAAGTTTCAAATAAAATGCCAACACAGTCATGAGCTCTTTAAACAAGGCACAGTGAATCAATAAACTCCTAAAGTATATGATACACATATCGATTTAGGGTAAGGAAGGAAGACCTGACTCCAGGGAAGACTTAGCAAATTTTAATGAAGTTGAAATGGAAATAAAGGGAGAAGGCAGAAAGAAACTCAACTGAAAAACACTTTGTCTGAGTGTGTGCTAACTAACTGTATTCCAGGGAACCTTGCTCACTGCTAGTGATGAAAAAGTGAGTGGCTTGTGCCCAACACACTTCAATTTAAAAAAGAGGCTGTGTCTGGGCATTTGTGGCACACGCCTGGAGTCCCAGCTCCTTGTGAGGCTCAGACAGGAGGATCGCTTGAGCCCAGGAGTTCGAGACCGGCCTGGGCAACATAGGGAGACCCCCATTCCTAAAAAGAGAAATAGATAATAATGATGATAATAATAAAAATAATAAAGAAGAGGCTTTGGAAAGACTGCACGTATAATGCTAAGTATGTCCCAAGTTGACAAGGACAGATGAGTGATAAAGATTGGGCACCAATGCAAATTTCACAATCACAGACACTCATATATTGTGCCCACACTAAGCTTTTGAGAAATAAGCTGGAAGACTGGATTAGAGAAAAGGCTAATTGCAACCCTAAGTAATCCAAGATAGCTATAAAATTGTTGGTTTGACAACTGAGAGCTAGACGTTGTTTGTAAAAGATTTATACCTAGGTCCCATTGAATATAAATGTCATTATGAAATCAAGAAGAGGAATAAACATCCAAGGTTATTCTCCCTTTTAATTCTCGTTTTGTAGTCATTCATTTATTCAGTAAATATGTATTGGGCACCAAGTATGTGCCAGGCAATGTTCTAGGCACTAGAGAATCGTCAATAAATAAAATCCCATACCCTAATGGATCCTTACGTTCTAATAAAGAAAGAAAGATAATGAACACTATAAATAACAAAAATGTATGTAAAATGGTAAAAAGTGTTGTGACGAAAGATACAGCAGGAAAATGGGATAGGAAGTGCTGAGGATGGGAATGGGGGGGGTCCGATTCCAATTTATTCGTGGTCATGGAAAGTTCCCTTTGATTAGTGTCATTGGAGCAAGGACCTAAAAGGTACGGAAACGAATTGTGCAGCTGTCTGGGGACAGAGATTTTCTGGTGTGGCGGCGTGGAGCACAGAGGGCCAGGGCAGAGCATGCCTGAGGAGGTGCAGAAAGAGCCAGGTGGTCCTGCGGCTAGAGCAGAGAGACAGGGGGAGGATTAGAAGATAACATCTGAAGAAATGGAGGGACAGATGGCATAGGATCTTGGCAGCCACCAGAAGATTTTTGGTTTTACTCTGAGTGAGATGGGAAGCTCCTAGGAGCTTCAGAGCAGGAGAGAGAGACAGGACCTGAGTTTCGTTTTAACAGGATCGCTGTGGATGATGTTTTGAGGATGGCGTGTTGGCAGTCAAGGGTGGAAGAAAGGAAACCCGACGGTATTAGTCTCCTCGTGGCGCTGTAACAAATGATCACAAACTTAGTGGCTTAAAATGGAAAAAAAAAATAAAAACAAAAACATGTGCTGCCTTATAGTTATGCAGGTGAGACGTCTCCCTGGGCTAAAACGGAGGTGAGCCCAGGGCTGGGTTCCTATCTGGAGGCTCTTGGGGGACACCTGTCTCCTTGCCTTTTCTGGTTTCTGGAAGAACAGTGAGAGACGCAAAGCTTCAGGCTTTGGAGACGGAGGAAGAGCTCGGGAGCCCAGCAGTGTGGACAGCCGCTGGCAACCTGGCTCGTGAGCCCTTCTCCATGTCCCTCACTGTTCTTCTAGAGTCACGTCTCCCTGTCACTGCGTCCGACTCTACCGTTCTTCCTTCTTATCTCATCGGGGAAAGATTCTCCATTTTTAAGGACTCCTGTGATCCGATTGTGCCTCCCTCTCTAACCCAGGACACTCACCCCATCCCAAAGTCCCCGAATGAATCGCATCTACAAACTCCCTTTTGCCATGTAAGGTTCTAGGCGATGAGGTCATGGGCATCTCTAGGGCATGCATTTTTCTGCCCATCCAACCGAGGTACTCACGACCTACCTTTTACTTATGTTATTCTTATTTGCGTACTAGGCCTCGCTCTCTTTCCAAAGCAGCTAGCTCTTTGTAGGCATGGACTCAGTGGGTCTCTCTCACCTCGGTCACTGTGTCTTGTTTCCTGGTCTGACCTGTCTCTCACTACCTGCTTGGCTTTCGAGTTTCCGTTCCCAGCAGTGGGAAGGCAAAAGCGAATAACCATGGACCAGCGAAAGAATCCTAGGGTCTGAGAGCAACGTAGGATTTGGGAAGCTGTATGTTCTGTCTGTATAGGAAGTTTATATTCACACTGGCATGGGCACAGCAGGAGGAGATGCTTGGAAGGGTGCTAGACCACCATCTGGGTGAAGGCAGAAGGACAGACCATACGGCATATGGAGGTACATTTCCAGCTCTGTGACTCTGTGCAAAAGTCCTTTCAGTAGAACAGAGATGGGCTCCATAAAGAAAACGAAGTATTTGTCTCTGTTCTACCCTGAGCACTTTATATTTGCAAAGACTTTGCATTGTTCCTCAAACATATGGTTAGTCTATCTGATGGGGTTTATTACTTTTTTTTTTCTTTTACCCCAAGAGAGAAGTCGAAGTTAATGTAATGATTCTCATTGAAATTCCAGGTAAGCACTACCCATGGCGTGAGGATGATGCGAGTGATTGATCTTTGGAATAGAAGGTTTCATTAAGTTATCAAAGATAGTAAACACGTGACTATCCACATCTGTGATATTTCAAGGGAGACTAACTCAGCTGCGACAGCTAATGCAAGTGACTGAAGGGTGTGAATGTTGAAAGATCAGTACAGATCAAGAATCGATTCATGAATCTCATGAGTCATAAGCGTCTCTAGTGTTTCCCAAAGCCCCACCAGCCCGTAGGTACAAATGGTTCAGCTTTGAGAGTTGGCGTCATGTTCCAACAACTCTCGTCCCCCATCTGCGTCCTTATAAAGTTCCTGCACGTGCCTGGGAACCAGGATTTCTTAGCTGTGCCCGTGACTTGCTAAGCACAGTATTTTTCCTCTCTTCTTGTCCTGGTCCTTTTTGTCTGGGAACTACGGGATCTTTCACATGTTGCTGTATCCACAGACTGTCGTTCCTCTTGCCAGGTGCTGCCACCTCTGCAAGGTGCTCCTGGGGCTTCTGCTTGGTCTGTCACCATACCACGTGGGACATCTGAGCTGCCAGGGTTTTTGCAGTGCTAGCAAATGAGTGGTGGCATTCATCTCTCACTCTTATATATAAAACCTGTTAAATTACTCTGTGAACGGTTTCCAAGGCATTGTGTCGTACAACATCTTTAGTGGAACGACTTAAGTTTGCACTTAACGGTCCCGTTTGCACCTACCAAACCTTCACTGAAACACTATACTACATTCTGGTAAGAGTTTAGTCTTTGCTCTAAAAACAGCAGCTTAGAGGTTGGAGAAGAATGTAATCGATATAGAGCAGGTGGGATGGGAGGAGGGCAGATGGAATATGCAGGATGTGGGAATGAACTGGAATGGGAAGGTGAACAGACAGTTGTGCCACTCACGGAGCTGAGGGGTTAGCTGTAGGGGACAGTCACAAGACTATCCTGCTTTTGAGAATGTCATCACATTAATATGAGAAAGGAGCCAGCCACCAAACACATGGACCCAACTGTCTTGCCCTACTTGTTTCTTTCTTCAGTACGTAGCAGCAGTTCTAATATTTAGTAAGGGTTTTAAAATGAATTGCTTTGTTGAATTATTTTTATTAGTTTTCCATCCCCTTTAATATGTCTTTACATATTTATTGATTATGCTGTATGCCATCATCTTTTGGTTTTTCTTTCCTTTTTTTTTTTTTTCCGTCCTCTTAACTTAAAACGAATATACCAGAGGGGCCTTTCGAAATGAGAAAAAAAATCGAGAGAAGTTAGAAATTAATATTTCGAATGAAAAATAAAACATACATAATGAGTGAGATGTGCACCATCTGGGGGATGGTCATGCTGGAAACTCAGACTTGTGGGGGCAGGGGGGAAAGGGCATTTATTGAAACCTTAAAATCTGTACCCCCATAATATGCCGAAATAAAAAAGAAAAAAAAGAAAAAAATAAATAAAACAGAGTGACAAACAACTTTTTAACAAAAGCGCTGTTATAGGGTTTCGCAACCTTAGCACTACTGATTTTTTGAGGTTGTGGAGGGCTGTCCTGTGTAGGGCATTTAGTAATATCCTCGGCTTCTGCCTAACAGATGCCACAGCAAGCGTCCTCCTCCTCAACTGTGACAGCCAAAAATGCCTCTGGACGCTTCCCGATGATCCCATGGGACATTATGAGCCGATCGTATTAAAATGTGATTAGTGTTTTTAAGTTACACACAACAGGAACAGAGACTAACAAGCCTATGTTCTTTGAGGAGATGGGGGGACATTGTTTGCAAAATGTCTCGTAGAAGAAATGCCATTAGAGGTGGCCCAGGTGAAAAGAGTAAAAAAACGTGCTAGGTAAAAAAAAAAAAAAAAAAAAAAAAAAAGCTATCCCAGGCCAGGCCTGCGTGTCTCAAATTGCACAACACGTTGAAGATCGACAGCTCATCTTGTGCTGGGTCAGTCCATAAATTCTAGTCTGTCCACACCCACCTTTCTGAAGTCCATGCGATTAATGTATTAGGTTCTCTAATCTTTAGCAATTAGAAAGGGAGAGCTCCTTTTTATTTCCCCGTTGCCTTGAGATCCATCAAAAAAGGTCAGCGTAAGCCAGGACCCCTGTCCTGAATTCTCTAGGGAGAGAAGAATAGAAGTAATCACAGCGAGATCAGGACAGCTTCCACAATCTTCCATTAAGCCGCCGTGAGCACCCTGGGGAGATGCCCAGTGTCCTGTCTGTCCAGGCCACTTGAAGGGAAAATCTCACTGCCGTGCTTGATTTGACTGATTCTCACCCAGCTTCCTCACTTTCCCTTTCCCTCCTACGATCAGATTCCAGTTTGACACAATTCCTGGTTGTGAATGCTTCGGATGACTAACAAGAAACGCTGCTCAATGGCTTTGGATAGCGATTTTCGAAAAAAATTTGTAATCCAAAATAGATGGGAAGAGGATCTCAGTCTATTGCAGGAAAGGCTGATGGCGATGGATCGTATTAGACAGTTTCTGGTTCATGAAATTAATAGCATTGTCATTCAAACTCCTTTGTTAACAGGATATAAAAGTAAACAGCTTATTTTCAATTTCCTAGCCCTCAGGCAGGTCACGTATGGCATGAATAACTTTCCCAATCATAACAGTAATTGTTTTTATATTTGATGAAGAAAAAAAAAAGTCTGATAACATTAGCAGTTCTGTGATGAGAAAATCAGAAAGAAGAACAATCACAAATGTGATAGAGACTAAAATGGCATTAGCCAGAAATAATTTTCTACTATTATGAAAGGAAAAAGTATGATTTCTGCCCTAAATCTTTTACTTGCAAATAATGTGATAACAGCTGATATATTTTTAGTAGTACTTATTATGGTTTAAAAGAGCCATAGGATTTATTTTTTAGATATAATTACTACTGCAGCCTTATTTTTTTATAATATTCTGTTTTCCATATATTTCCTGAGGCCTCCTGAGTAGCTTGGACTACAGGCACGCACCACGACAACTGACTAATTGTTTCTATTTTTAGTAGAGACAGGGTTTCGCTCTTGCTCAGGCTGGTCTCAAACTCCTGAGCTCCAGCAATCCTCCCACTTCGGCCTCCCAGAGTGCTAGGATTACAGGCGTGAGCCACCGCACCTGGTCTTAAAGTTGTTTCAAAGGAAAGTTCCATAATATTAGGGGATCACTATTCACATCGTTTTAAATCAGATATTCTAGAATCCGATCTTCCTGTCTGGGAAACCCTGAAAATCAAATACTGATGCTAATAATAACATATTTTGTTGGGTCCTATGCCCTGAATCCCAGCTGAGTCTAATCTGAGCTTCAGGTATCTCTTGGCATGTCTTTTGACTTGGTAAGGGAAGAACAGCCTGGTTTGATCACCCTGTGCCTGAAAATCAAACATTAATGCTAATAATGTGGTTTTTTTGGTCCTATGCCCTGAATCCTAGCTGAGTCTAATCTGAGCTTCAGGTATCTCTTGGCATGTCTCATGAGTTGGTGAGGGAATAACAGCCTGGTTTGGTCACTGTGTGCCATTATCACAGATTAACTACACATCCTCTGGGAAGATTTAATGCAGGCACAGACTGAAGGCACTTAACCAAATCATGAAGTACTTTGTGACACACGTGAGCATAAAAGCAGCAGAGCCTAGGGTTCAAGGTGAAAAACCGAGGCATGATATGGGGTAATGCATCATTTCCCATGTCCACGTGGGACAGAACATGGTCCTCTACTGTGAGGACAGAGGGGAATTGGGTAGTATTTTGGAACTTTGAACATGACAGGGTTAGGAGAATCAGAGTGACCACTCCCATGGGGGTGTCAGATTTGGGGTTCCATGCTCCAGCAGCCCCCCTGAGCACTGGACACCCACCAGTGAGAAGATTGTCTTGGAAGAGATGAAGCTCTATGTGAGAGATCACACAAGGCACCCCTGTGGTTGTCAGGCCGTCCTGTGACATACCGTGTTCCCCCAAAATAAGACAGGGTCTTCTATTTATTCTTCCTCAAGAAGACACCTTAGGGCTTATTTTCAGAGGATGTGTTATTTTTATTAAGGACGGTACAACAATCTACATTGATTCAAATAAAGTGAAGTCATCATCTTCTGGAACATCATCATCACTCTCCAGACCCCGAATTCCACCCTGAATGTCTTGCGACTCTATTTCCTTTAGAACCACTGGCCCCGATCTCTCCTGTGGAGCACTAGAGCGCTCACAGGGCAGATGAGAAGGGCTGCTCGTGTTCTTTCCCGCTCCTCGACGACATGCATGGGTTGTGCAGATGCGCTGCGCAGCCACGCCCATCACTAGGGCTGATTTTCATAGCCACGCCCATCACTAGGGCAGATTTTCATAGCCACGCCCATCACTAGGGCAGATTTTCATAGCCACGCCCATCACTAGGGCAGATTTTCATAGCCACGCCCATCACTAGGGCAGATTTTCATAGCCACGCCCATCACTAGGGCAGATTTTCATAGCCACGCCCATCACTAGGGCAGATTTTCATAGCCACACCCATCACTAGGACTGATTTTCATAGCCACACCCATCACTAGGGCAGATTTTCATAGCCACGCCCATCACTAGGGCTTATTTTCATAGCCACGCCCATCACTAGGGCTTATTTTCGGGGTAGGGATTCTATTGCGCACATGCTTAGAAATCCTGCTGGGGCTTATTTTATGGGTAGGTCTGATTTTCGGGGAAACACAGTAGGTGGGGAAGATGAGCCAATGACATAAGAGTGGTATAATCTGACAGGCACAAAAGCATGTTTATTTTCTCCATAGACCCACCTCGTGAGCTTCTGTTCCAGTGTTGACCTTGGCTTAGGGTGTCTGTCCTTGAATATTTCAATGCCCACTGACCTCTTCACTGATAAACTTCTGAGTTCAGATTAACTGACATGCTCACAATTTCCCTTAATAAAATCAATTTTTCATAACACTGTCCTTTCTCTAGCTTTTACCTTTTTCATAGTTAATTTTTTTTAAAAAAACCCTTCTAATATAAAATGATGCATTAAAGACTTGGTTTCCTTTTTGAAAGTTGGAATGCTTTTGATAACATATCTTAAGAACTTTATAGCCAATTATTATCTTGAAGGAAAATAGACAGCTTTCACATAAGGAAATTCCATTTCCTATACAAAAGAACCACTAACCAAGTCCCACGGACCACGCATTTACCTGTAAAGAGCCGAGTGTTTAACTAAGAACCTAACAAACACCTGGAAAGCAGATGCTTTTCAGAAATCCTCCGTGCTATTCTCTGATGACCTTGAGTTTAGCTAATTATAAGGACGCTCCTTCCTTGAACACGGTATTTAAAATAGGGGATGGTGAGATGGTGAGGATTGAAGAGTTGTCTCTAACCTGTCTTTATGGGAATGGTATGTTGGCACGGCCGACTGCTACCTCCCTGTGTCTATGCGCCCTTTTGCAAGGTGACCTTGCCACTCCCGCCACCAAGAAGGAGAGTCTATTTTCTTCGCCTTCTCATGGCTGGAACGACCTTCTCACTTGCCTTGACCCATGGAATGTGCCAGTACTGACGCTGCAGATTCCACCTAGATCTTAATAAGGGGCCTGGAAGCTTCCTGCCCTCGCTGGCTCGGGACCTTGGATCACCATGCTCTGCAGGCGGGAGACCATCTGGGGGTGACAGGACATCGCCAGCATGAATCGTCAGATACGAACGAAGCTGACCTCAGTCAAGTTGTCACGTGGCTGAAGCCACAGGGGGGACTCCAGATGAGACCAGTGAAAGAATCGTCAAGATTACTAATGCAGAGCATGACGAGACGTTAAAAAAAAAAAATCATTATTGTGTCTTAAGACACTAGGGTTTAGAGTGTTTTGTTATGCGGCAATAATAACAAAAATAATTCAATATGTTCCTTCCTTCCCCTGAAAAACAAGATCCCCTGAGAAGTGAGATTTTTCTCTTTTTTTTTCCCAGAGAACCTGCTGTTCTAAATTTTTTGTTTATCCTCGTTCAATATACTGTTTCCATCTCTGTGTCAAATGCCAACAGGGAAAGTACTTTTATTGTCACAGGCAATCTGTGAATCGACGAACACAGAAATCAAGCATTACGTCGATACAAAAGCGAAGGTTGTTTACTTGCAAATCTTATGGTCGCTTGTTTTGGAAGCAAAAGAAGAGTTATGAAAATTAAAATATAGACACAAAAACCCACAAAATCTAACGTGGAATACCGTAACGTACTGTAAGGGTCTTTTCATTAAACTCTCAACGTCATACGGGGGGAAAGTACTTCATATTCGGTTGATGAACTTTTATCACAGATAGAGTTTTTTTTTTTTAATAAAATATCTGTCATCGAATGAAAACGTTAGATCTAGATGGAATTTTAAAGATTACTTATCAATGGCAAGCCCTCCCATTTCATTTTGGAGATGAAGAAACTGAGGGCAAGTGAGTTAAATGTCTTGCCCCAAATCATGTAACAAGTTGGTGATCGCCTTCTAACTCGAGGGGGAACAAACCCACAGATTAAATAAATACCTGCTCGTGGTCTCCCTGCTCATAAGTGGCAGCTCCAACTGCCCCTTTTTTCAGCTTCACCATCATGACTCCCCCAAAATTGAAAAAAGCTGAACTAAAAAAAAAAAATTTTTTTTTTAGTCATTTAGAACCTAGTCGAAAGAGAAGTGAAAAATTGGTTTCGTTGATGGAGAACTGAAGCTCACAGGCTGATTTACGGCAGGTAACAAAGGGTTTCTGTCCCTGCCTCACCTTATGGGGCCTTTTCCTGGCTCTGCTTGGAAACACTCTGGGTACCGGAGCCGCCCTATTTATGAGTCACTCTCAGTTACTTACACCCTGAAGTTGAGTTGAGCCCGAAAGATGGGAAGCTCTGAATCGGGCCGGTAAGAGAAGCCCAAAAGTAATCACACCTCCCATTACAAAGCTCTGTGTTGTGCCGAGTGCTATGCCAGGTGCATCTAAGCATTGTATAAACTGACTCTAGGGAAGAATTATTGACGTCAGAGCCGATTATTCAGAGCTGCCAGACTTCCAGACACACAAACCTTTAGGAAGATGAGAGAGAGAGAGAGAAAAGACAAACCTATATATCCTGCACTAAAAATGCTTTGCTGCCTTGCATTCACTTTTATTGGATGCATTTTTTTTGAAATGCAGGTATGAGCAACCCTGGTTTGAGGATATTTGTGAAGGTAGGTAATAACCAGGCTTAACCAATTCAGTGGTGATAAGTGATACTGATTTACGAGTTGATGGTTTAGAAGACAATAAATGGCTTCTCTTGTGTTTGCTTTGCAAAGCCCAAACCACATATTGGCAGAAGCATTACCACAGAAGGCTGGGATAGAAATGGAATGACATTTCAGCCCAACACATTCTGTTTATTTAAGCTGTTGTTGATATTTGTTCTTGAGGCTCAATTTAATTTACCCTCCATGAAAGAAATCATAGCTACTTTACATTCATATTGATCACTTACTCTCATAATTCCCTTTGATTAAAAACTGATCAGTGTTGGCCGGGCATGGTGGTTCATGCCTGTAACCCTAGCACTCTGGGAGGCCGAGGCGGGAGGATGGCTCAAGGTCAGGAGTTCGAAACCAGCCTGAGCAAGAACGAGACCTCCGTCTCTACTAAAAATAGAAAGCAAACTAATTGGCCAACTGAAATATATAGAAAAAATTAGCCGGGAATGGTGGTGCATGCCTGTAGTCCCAGCTACTCGGGAGGCTGAGGCAGGAGGTTCGCTTGAGCCCAGGAGTTTGAGGTTGCTGTGAGCTAGGCTGACGTCACGGCACTCTAGCCCGGGCAACAGAGTGAGACTCTGTCTCACAAAAACAAAACAAAAACTGATCAGTATTAATTTCAAGGAAGCAAGATATATTCCTTTTCTTATTTTTGTTTTCTTTTACAACTATTTTTTTCCCTATGGGGCAATATATTATTACAGTCTATAATACCCAGGGGTGAAAGACTTGGAGCTGGGAGACAGAATGAGCTGGCTGGAAGCCCAAAGCAGGTAGCTGATGGTGCAGACCCCCTGATGGGCTATGTCCTTGATCTGAAAACAATGATAGCTGAGTAGAGGTCTGGGGAAAATCCTCAACAGTTATTGAGCGGGAGTAGCAAAGGTAAATAAGGGTGGCAGCTGTTAACAGATCCAAGGTTCCCAGAACAAGAATTACAAAGGAGAGGCGCACCAGGCATCAGTAGACATTGGTATGGGAGAAGGAGGTGAAGAGTCTTGTAGTGGGGATGGGGAGCTAGCCATGGGGTAGAGCCGCACAGACAAACAGCAGTGTGCCTGGCCAAAGACCCAGAGGAGGTCAGAGGGAATCCAGCCTGCCTGAGTGAGCTTCTAACTCCAAGTCTTCGATGTAAAGGTTTGGATGCACATTCATTGCTTTATTTTTATTTATTTATTTATTTTTAAGCATATCATGGGGGTACAAATGTTAAGGTTACATATGTTGCCCTTGTCTCCCCTCCCCACCTCGAGTCAGAGCTTCAAGCGTGTCCATCCCCCAGATGGTGCACATCTCACTCATTATGTATGTATATGCCCATCCCCTCCCCCCACCACCTGCCCGACACCTGATAAACGTTATTCCTGTATGTCCACTTAGGTGTTGATCCGTTAATACCAATTTGCTGGTGAGTACATGTGGTGCTTGTTTTTCCATTCTTGGGATACGTCACTTAGTAGAATGGGTTCCAGCTCTAGCCAGGAAAATACAAGAGGTGCTAGATCACCGTTGTTTCTTAGAGCTGAATAGTATTCCATGGTATACATATACCACATTTTATTAATCCATTCATGTGTTGATGGGCACTTGGGTTGTTTCCAGCTTTGCAATTGTGAATTATGCTGCTATAAACATTCAAGTGCAGGTGTCTTTTTCATAGAGTGACTTTTGTTCTTTTGGGTAGATGCCCAGTAGTGGGATTGCTGGATCAAATGGTAGATCCACTTGTATCGCTTTAAGGTATCTCTGTATTGCTTCCCACAGAGGTTGAACTAGTTTGCAGTCCCACCAGCAGTGTAGGAGTGTTCCTCTCTCTCCGCATCCACGCCAGCATTTGTTGTTTTGGGACTTTTTAATAAAGGCCATTCTCACTGGAGATAAGTGATATCTCATTGTGGTTTTGATTTGCATTTCCCTGATGATTAGAGATGTTGAGCATTTTTTCATATGTTTATTGGCCATTATTCTGTCTTCTTTTGGAAAGTTTCTGTTCATGTCCTTTACCCACTTTTTGATAGGGTTGTTTGATTTTTTCCTTGCTGATTTTCCTGAGTTCTAAATGGATTCTAGTTATCAGCCCTTTATCAGATGTGTAGCTTGCAAAAAATTTTCCCCCATTCCGTGGGTTGCCTGTTTGCTCTCTTGACAGTTTCTTTGGCTGGATGCACATTCATTACTTTATTATGACAGGCAATGGGAAAATTGGATGAAATATACAGTCATTGGCTTTATAAGAGCATACATTTCGTAAATCTTAAGAAAAGCTGCTTAAGTCACCACAAATTAAAAGGCACTCAGATAAGGGTCGCCTACCTGGACTAACACGTATGTGTGGGCATGCACATGCGTCATGATTGTCTCAAGAAAGGCGAAGTCTGAAACATGCAATGAGAAGCTTAGGTCAGTGTCACCCACAAATGTAAATGACCTGCCTTACAAAGCAGAGGACATCATCAAAGCCTGATTTTCAAGTCATCAGTAAATCATTCATTACGAGACCAATGGTCTCCTAAATTCATCTGATGCTGCATTTATTCTAGCGTGCTTACGAAAAGCTTGCTGGATAGTAGGGCACAGTAATCCATCCTTTTTTTTTTTTTTCCCTCTTCCTTTGTAAAAGCATGGTGTCAATCAAGGCATTTCTATAGCACTTTAGCAGAGGTGGTCAGGGCGGCCTGTTACTCATGCATGAATATCTGATCATTTCACACAGTGTATCGCATCCAATCTTCCATCACCGGCAAGATTAAAGCAGATTCCCTCACTTCCCCGCAAGCCTGGCCACCTCTTGAGTTGGTGATGTCAACAGAAGTACAGAATGACCTTATTTATAAAGACGGAACATTGCGATGAGCAAAATACTTCTAGAGATGAGAACCTAGGTATTCTGAGATATTTGCTAAATGAGCTGCTCTCTGTTCTGCCTGTAAAAATGAAATGGACTGCAGAGTATTGCAGGAAGGAGGAACTTTAAAAATACTGTTATCTCAACATCCCTAGTTGACATTAAGGAAACTAAGGCTCCCGGGCATTAGTGACATGCCAAAGTTTGGGAGCTGTGGGACCACCAACCCCCAGCCCACTGCACTCCCTGCTATCTTCCCCTACCTGGTGGACATGTGCAACAGATGGTGGGCAAGATGATCTTAACGAATTTAAGAACTAGCGGAGAATGACATAGTGAGAAAGTTACTCTCTTTTTAAACATCTTTCAAGACTTTGGATTTATGTCTAGCAGAAAGCCTTGGTGTGAAGCTAATACAGTTTTTAGTGTGTTTGTAACATCTACTCATCTCTGATTTTAACTGAGGGAGCATGTTGGAGGCATGGTGGGGAGAAGCATTTGGTTAGAATTTAATGCCATCTTTTTTTATCGAATCCATTTTTAAAGTTACCTTCTATTTTTCCAATTGCTGTTTGTTTTCCATTTATAGCAGTGACCCATAAGGTTTCTTTTTAAATAAATTAATTTTGGTAATGAATTAGAGTTGATATAAAAATATTATGTATGGCCAGGTACGGTGGCTCATGGCTGTAATTCTAGCACTCTGGGAGGCCGAGGCGGGAGGATCGCTCGAGGTCAGGAGTTTGAGACCAGCCTGAGCAAGAGCGAGACCTTGTCTTGCTCTTAATAGAAAGTAATAGAAAATTAATAGAAATTAATAGAAAGAAATTAATTGGCCAACTGATATATACAGAAAAATTAGCCGGGCATGGTGGCGCATGCCTGTAGTCCCAGCTACTTGGGAGGCTGAGGCAGGAGGATCGCTTGAGCCTAGGAGTTTGAGGTTGCTGTGAGCGAGGCTGACGCCATGGCACTCACTCTAGCCTGGGCAACAAAGCAAGACTCTCTCAAAAAATAAAATAAAATAAAATAAAATAAAATAAAATAAAATAAAATAAAAATTATGTAAATAATAGTTCAGATGAGCCTCCTCTGTTACAAAAATTAGAGAGGGGATAGGAGGTGATTAAAGTTGAGTGAAGCCAAATACAGCGGTATCATCTACACCAGCTGTAAGTTTATAAACTCTTGTATCAGTATAACTTCACATATTACCTAAAGTTATTTATATGTATTTAATTATTTTGTGAAACAGGCAGCTATTTAATGATTTTGCGAAATGAGCAAAGCGAGCATTGCCATCTCTCTGTTTTACAGTGAAAGAAAGTAGAGTCCAGAGGAATAAAACCACGTACATATGATCACAGAACAAACGACAGGGCACCAAGAAAACCTGAATTCATTTTCCCCAGAGGTTACTCTGTCTTGTTACAGAACCCACTGTTGCATCCAGACGTCTCTTGCCTCAATAAAAATGGAAAGTTTGCTATGAAAAATAGCCAGTAGGCATTAATCGTATTTTCATGGGTTCTAACATCTAATACTAGGAAAAGGCCATTAGAGTACGTCCTGCCCAAAATACTCAGTGTATAGAAATTGGATAAATTGAGATTCTTCAGCCCTTGGATATGAGGTATAAGAAGTAAAAGGTATATTTAAAAACTTTAAAACCGTGATCCTCGATCACAAAAATCGTATACCTTATTTGAATGTTTGAAGGATCGTAGAGTGAATACATGGCCTAAAATGTAGAGAATAACAAGAAGAAAATATAATATTAAACGTCCAAATTCGATGTTTGATGCCTTGACAATTCAGAACATCTTTATCGCCTGCATGTGTGTCAGGTTTATATAAGCCACTTTCGTATGAACTTCCTTACTCCAGTTTCAAAACAATCAAGAGATTGAGATCATCACAGTTCTGCAAATGAAGACACTGAGGTTCTGAGAAGTTAAATGACAAGCCTGAATCTCTTGAATCGTGCCTCAATATCCGCACGCACATGCCCCCATTGCTATATCTCCATCACGATTTGGGAGTGGAAAAATCCGATCTTGTGGCTATGTCTGATCCATTAAGTTCTCTGGGCCTTAGTCGCAGGCAGTTTTTAAGAGGTATCAAAGGCTTTGTTCTGTCATCTTAAGCTGGGATTATTTTTATGCACAATATTCCGTTCCTCAGGATCATTATTCATTGTAAAACATGATCTCCCAGGATTAGCGCTAAGTCTTCTTCTCTTTCATCCCAGCTCCTGGATACTGTTCAAACTGTAAAGATATGTCCACCTGATGCAGTGGTCTTGCATATTGATGAGGTTTCACAATATTGTTAAGTATAGTCAGAGCAGTTTCATCCAAAAAGACATAAATCTAAGCAAATCTCATTTGTGTCTGCCCGAGAATCTGTAAATTGGAGTACAATTAGAGAAGAGCCATAAGAGTTCCTCTCTCAGCCTAAACATCTCCCCCCACCTGACTGGTCAACCTACAGGGTCATTGTTTTTAATTAAGGAATTTGTCTCTTGAAGGCCTTATTAAAAAGAACATAAGTTACCTAGGACAGATTACACAGCAGTGTAGACTAATGTGTCCATTTGTCATAATGTATTATGTTTTCATGACACCTAATACTTCATACTTACTCTTTGCTCCCATCCTCACAACTCCTACCTTCCAAAATTGACGGAATGGTATTATTAGTTCCATTTCATATACAAGGAACAGGGAGCGTGTGCTATTTGCCACGTATGCAGAGCTAATTAGTGACATTCAGTACAGGGCCCTAGTTCTTCACTCAGTGGCCAGGGCTCTCTCTATGCTGATTTCTCTTAGCAGAGAGCAGGGCCCTGAAGAAACGGGACTGTGGACACTTAGAATTGAAAAGAAGAGTTAGACTCAGCAGGGGATCCTCAAACTTTTTAAACAGGGGGGGCCAGTTCACTGTCCCTCAGACCGTTGGAGGGCCAGACTATAGTTTTAAAAAAACTATGAACAAATTCCTATGCACACTGCACGTATCTTATTTTGAAGTAAAAAAAAAACAAACGGGCAAAAACACCCGCATGTGACCCGCGGGCCGTAGTTCGAGGACGCCTGAGTTAGAGGGTACAAAAATCCAGGGAGTAGATCTTTAGCTGGGGGTAGTGGTCAATAATAGCTCACTGTTATAAGAAAAGCTGGTTATTTAATGGCAGGGAGGAGGGTCCAGAGATGGCATTGCAGCTTTATAGGATGTTAGAGCTGAAAGATATCCTAAGGCACACTGGGTGTCCCATTGTCTTTTTTACAGATGCTCAAAATAATCTTGTAAGGAAAACCAAGAAGCAGACTGAAGGACACACAGGAAGGAAAGGACAAAGCTGACATAACACTCAGGCCACCGTACTTTATGCACTGTGCTCTACCACTCATCTCGCAACCTTGCCAGCTGAGATCATTTCCAGTGTAAATAGTGAAAAGTAATGGCGCGGGGGCGATATTTTGGATGGAAAAGGTAATTCTTTGGGCTAAGTGAAAAGGGCAGAGGAGAAAAAAAAGCGTTAAAGAACAGCCTATCCCCGTAGTGAGCCAGGCATCTGTTAAAATTTTCCAGTGACTAATAATGCAGTAATATTTCTCATCGTTAACAAAAACAGAAGCTAATGAGGCTTTCAAAAAACCACTCAGTGGGTCTTTGATAAGCTAATTTTTAGCGAGCAGGAAAGGAAGAACAAAGCATCTCGTGCGGTCTCTCTAAAACTTTATTTAGAAGGGTGTGATATTCTGTAGGCAAACTCCTCATTGAGTGATTGGGTTTTTCTTAGCGTGATTGAGAGAATGTGCAGTATTTTTAGCAAGTGTTTTGACAGGGTAGACTTAGCAATTTGTAAATAATAGAAAACTTGCTGATTGTACATTCTACTCAAAATATATCTGTCTCAAAGGCATTTTTAAGGAGCATAATACAGATGACATGGAATAGGTAGGAAAAAACCCAACTACTCTATGGATATTTCGCTCTAGTTTATTATATCTGTTCCATGTTCCAGGTAGATGGTAAGGAGGTCATCCTTGTCATGTGGGTGGCTTAATGCATATTAAGCCCACTCCTTAGAATATTTTGTGACCTAAAGTCTTTAAAGGAACACTGTATTCAAAGGCAATCTAGCTCCCAACAAGCTAAGGAATAGGGAGTAGATATTCACCTTCTCTAAGAACACAGTTCTTTAAATCAGGATCCAATGATATCCACAACCAACTTTTGGGACTCAGGTAAATTTCACTTTCTGATAGAGTTCCATTGCACTTTCAGGTTTGTAAGGCGAATCTTTCGTCATGCAAAGTTTGCTGGGGAGCAGGGGTCCGGAAGAGTCCTACTTAGAGTAACTGGCTGCAGGGTTCAGGGAGAAAAAGAAGAGGATGAGTACACTCTCTGGTGGGCTTAGCAGGTGGCAGTGCCACACCATGTGATTTTATAGCCTAACCTATGGGCATGAGGGGCTGTTAATTCATGACTTGGTCTCAAGGAGAAAGGAAAGTTGCCATCCGTGAGCTGTAAGCTTCTTTAGAAGGGAGCCTCCAAGCCAACAACCCCCCCCACCTTTGAAATCAATTTGCTAAGCGGGTGCATTCAGGAGGGAAGCAAGAGAAGCAGGTATCCGATGGGAAAAATAGCTAAGCAAGCATGTTGGTGAAGAACTTTAATCTGTCCCTCAGGGTAACCCTGGAACATAAATTGTATGTACCACATAGTTACACATAGTTACAGAGTTGTTCTACCTTGGGGCAAGAATGCTGCCTTTTTTATTCTTCTTTTTTTTTTTTTTTTGAGACAGAGTCTCACTCTGTTGCCCAGGCTAGAATGCCGCAGTGTCAGCCTAGCTCACAGCAACCTCCAACTCCTGGGCTCAAGTGATCCTCCTGCCTCAGCCTCCCAAATAGCTGGGACTACAGGCATGCGCCACCATGCCTGGCTAATTTTTTTTTTATATATATATTTTTAGTTGTCCAATTAATTTTCTTTCTATTTTTAGTAGAGACAGGGGTCTCGCTCTTGCTCGGGCTGGTCTCAAACTCCTGACCTTGAGCGATCCTCCTGCCTCGGCCTCTCAGAGTGCTGGGATGACAGGCGTGAGCCACCGCGCCCGGCCTTCTTCTTCTTCTTTTTTTTTTTAAATATGAAATTGGCTGCTGGCTGCTGGGGTCGAGGTGAGTAACCACTCACGCAAGACTCTCACTGGACCCAAGGCAAATCTCAGAGAAGGAAGCTGCTGGGAGATTTCGCAGCTGCAGCTCATAGCTTCTTTGGGTTGAGTTCACCAGGCCCCGAAGGGCTTACCAGGCCCCGAAGGGCTTGCCAGGCCAGGGCTAGGAAACTAATCCAACCGCAGGGATAACTCACAAATGGAGCAGTCAGCAGTCCATATTTAAAAGACCAGGAAAGGGCATTTATTGAAACCTTGAAATCTGTACCCCTATAATATGCCAAAATAAAAAAAAAAAGAAAAGAAAAAAATAGAATAAAATAAAAGACCATACGGCATTCTGGTTTGGCCCGAGCTGATGTGGACCCAAGGAGCATGCATGGTCTACTTATGAGACAAAGCAGTGGGAACCTCTAAGGAAATGGACCATTGGGTCAAGAGTTTCATGAGACGAAGACGTCCACCAGCAGGTGAAGGAACAAGAACAGAGACCAGCGTCTTAGAAGAAACGGGCTGCCCAGGTCTAGCAGATGGTCAGGGCCCTACCCAATCTTGTGATCAGACAAAGCAGTCAGTTCCACCTGCAGAACTGGAATAGAAAACCAAGAAACAAGACAAAGTCTACATCTGATTGGCAAAACAGAGGGGAGATGAGGGCAAGTTTACGGCTTGGTGAACGCTCAGGGACATGGGGTTTCCTTATTCACACAAGGATTACAGAAGGAAAACTAATTCTAGGCCCCCCTGGCTGGTGGATTTTCCTCTACAGCTATACTTGATGTTTATTTCTGGGTTGACCTGAGCAGGTTCTAAGGGAGTTCTAGGTTGCCTGGCTTCTGTGACTTCTGCTTTTCTGGAAAAAGGAGATGCCAAACACTTCAACCCCTAATCTCAATATTCTTAAATATCCATTGCTACCGTGTTTCCCCGAAAATAAGACCTACCCATAAAATAAGCCCTAGCAGGATCTCTAAGCATGTGCGCAATAGAAGCCCTATCCCGAAAATAAGACCCAGTGATGGGCGTGGCTATGCAGCGCATCTGCACAACCCATGCGTGTCCTCGCGGAGCAGGAAAGAACACGAGCAGCCCTTCTCATCTGCCCCGTGAGAGCTCTAGTGCTCCACAGGAGAGATTGGGGCTGGTGGTTCTAGAGGAAATAGAGTAGCAAGAAATTCAGGATGGAATTCAGGATTTGGAGAGTGATGACAATGTTCCAGAAGAAGACGACTTCACTCTATTTAAATAAATGTAGATGGCTGAAACATACTTAAAAAAAAAATAACACATCCCCTGAAAATAAGCCCTAGGGCGTCTTCCTGAGGAAAAATAAACATAAGACCCTGTCTTATTTTTGGGGAAACACGGTAGTAGATACTTCCATAAATGTGCTGAATCTCTCATTTTTTCCTCTGTTTTTACTTATGCTATTTTCACATTTTTTTGTAATATTTTGTATTTTTTCTACTATTTTCCAATATTTTTCCCACATTGGTGTGGCAAGTAGTCATTTCTATGCAGGACAAAAATCTTTAAAAGGCTAAACTCCCTTATTACTGAAATAGGCATAAGAACATAACACCTAATCGGAAGAATATTTATATACCACAAACAGGCTGGCTGAAAGGTGGTATACAAACTTCGTTCCTTCCTGTAGTATTTTTGAAGAGCAGATGTAACATTTGTTTGATTCACTTGTTGGACAGACTGAAAGACCAAGTATAAGCTGCATATTAAACCACGGCCTCCATGAAAAGAGCTCTGGCTTGGACTACAGGTTTTTAGTTCTAAATGCACCACTGAATTAAGTACTAAAATAGCATCAGGTATCATATCTGTCTCCCGATTTGTGTATATTTCAGAGTTGGTTTAAATTCTGATGACATTTGCAAAAGGCAGTTCAGCTGGTACCTGTGGAATTTTCCATGTGCTGCTTTTGTTGGGGCAGAGACCACAAGAAGAAAAAAAATAAATCACAATGCTTCTGATTTGCTGCCACGACAGGAACATTCCCAGCAGCTTTTTTTCCTGCTCTCTGTTTCCAGCTGAATTAATTCTGCGTGCTAGTAGCTCCTTGGTGAAACAGAAATGACTTATACAGCTCCACCCTGGCAGTGAAAATCCTCGCGGGAACCATTTTTAATTTTGGAAGAAACTCGCACTAAAAGCAGCTTGCCCTCACCACACCTTGGCAAGGGGAGGGAAGCAAATTCCTCCGTTTTAGTAACATAGCTATTTTAAGTGATTTGCCCTTCAATCCTGAGATAATCCTGAGATTTTTTTTCCTACTACCACATCTGCCATTTGGTTGCTTTTGGTATTGTGCTGAGAAAAGATAAGTGGTTTCCAATTCAATTAACAATCGCAACCCTAATTGGTAATTACCATTCTTTCAGCTCTAGCTCCTTTCCATCTTTTCATGGCAATTACATATTCATATGATAGATAAGGCTCAAAGGGCACTTCTTGGTCACTCCTGTCTCTGAACCCTGTTAGGATGCTGTGCATACCCTACTTATAATAGCATAATATTGCAACAGGAGCTTAACATTTATTGAGGACTTTTTATACCACCAGGCCACCCTGTTAAGCACTTCATATCCATGATGGTCATTTGCTTTTCTTAAGAATGATACGAGAAAGGTGATATTGGTACTGCATCCTCATGTATAGGTGAAAATGCCCTGTCTCCCACATCTCTGCCCAGGCAGTGCTCAGCACCTTATGTAGTGCATTGCATTAAATATTTTGTAAAATGTGATGAAAGGAAATCAAACATTAGCCTTACGTGCCACAAGGGAAGATTTATTTTTGAAGAGCTACAAAATGCTTTAAGCTCTTGGACTGTATGCCACTTCTAGAAACAAGCTTCAATTATATTATACACTTGAGCACATCACATATGTTTGTTAATTTGGTTTCTTTTTGTACAGGCGTTTTCAATATACTACCTGTTTGTATGTTTGCTCGTAGGGACGTTTTCTTCTACCTGAAAAGCATTCATTGTCCCATTTGCCGATAAAAGCAATGATTAAGATGCCATTAAGAACCTTTGGAAAGAGCAAGTTTTTTTTTATAAAATTATATCTGAAGGAAACTGTATGTACCTGACACCTATTCTTTGTGATTTAGAAATAATCCAATGATAGCTTGAAATTAATGATAATCTCAAAGAAAAAAAATGGAGTGTCAGATACCTGCTAATATGTCTTATCCATCAATCTACAATAAACTCTCATCCTATGATGAGACATCTCTACTTATATTCTAGCTGCTTGCTGACCTCATAGCAGATAAACAACTGCCCAAGTCGCCTGGGGTTTTTTTTTGTTTGTTTGATTTTTTGAGACAGAGTCTCACTTTGTTGCCCAGGCTAGAGTGAGTGCCGTGGCGTCAGCCCAGCTCACAGCAACCTCCAACTCCTGGGCTCGAGCGATCCTCCTGCCTCAGCCTCCCGAGTAGCTGGGACTACAGGCATGCACCACCATGCCTGGATAATTTTTTCTATATATATTAGTTGCCCAATTAATTTCTTTCTATTTATGGTAGAGATGGGGTCTCGCTCTTGCTCAGGCTGGTTTCGAACTCCTGACCTTGAGCAATCCACCCGCCTCGGCCTCCCAGAGAGCTAGGATTACAGACGTGAGCCACCATGCCCGGCCCAAGTCACCTGTTTTTAACTAACGGAAATAGCTTTCCCATCTCTGGGACCTCTAGTTCACTACCAAGGCCCTCTAGGTGGAGCATGGGTACCAGAAGAGAGTAATGCATTCTTCCTCTGAGTACCAAACTTTCAGATTTATAATTTTTGGTGAATTAAAGGCAGGAAAATGTGGTTCAAGAAAAAAGCAAAAGTAATTTCCGGAAACAAGGAGATTCTTTGAAGCATAGGTAAAAGGCCGATATTTCCGACTTTTCCACGGGCTTTGAGTCATACCGAAGTCTCCCTTTCATTTGTGTGACCTTCTCTTACTGGACTTACACCCACCACTCTACTCATCCGTACCTGAGATTCAGGCCCCCTTAGAACACTGGCCCATCTGGTCTCTGTTTGAATATAATATTTATTTTAGCATTAGTTAGTGACTAAAGGATCCACATTCAAGGTTATAACTGAGTGTATTTTCTCGAGTCAATGGGAGAAACAAGAAAGAATTGCTTCAAGTTAAGGAAAAGAAACAGTTTGTCTATCTTTAATATGCTTGTTATAAGAATATGCCCAGTTTTCCTAAGGAGAGCTCTAAATACTTCCAGACATTTCAATGGTAACAAAAATGTTATGCCATTTTCCTTCTTTCCAAACCACATCATGAATGGACTTAACTTTCCTTATAGCTCCATAATTTCCAAAGGAGATAAGAAGACCAGCAGCCTAGGCAGTTAAAACAGCTGTCTCCATCCAGAGAGTCTGTATTTAATCCAATTCTGGATATACTTTGTGATTAACTGTAAACATCTGTGTTTTAATAGTTTTTCTGACAAGTGGCAGTCTATAGGTCTGTAGTAAGAACTATCTAAATTAAAGAGGCAAACCATTGTAAGTATGCTGAACAACAGAAATAGTCATTAAATAAGAACGGTGACACCACCAGTGTATACAATCACATTAACAATGACAGATTAATTGTAACATTAATTTAATGTACTGCCAAATTGGACGCATAATTCCTGAATGTTAACTTAATTAAGTTTGTAACAACACATAAATAACAGTTTTCGAGAAAGCTATCGCAAGAGAAAACAGAAACCAGCTTACTAAATCCACCTGTATTTAGTCACATGATATTAATATAATACCTAACAAAATGCTGCAGAAATCTCATTCTTAGGAACCGAGAATATATGTGTACATTAAAATTTACAGCATTGCCTGACCATTATGCAAACTTACATTTTTGTATAAGCATTAGAGAGATGTTATCAAACATGATACCACATAGTGAAAGTTGCATGTAGCTAAATAGTATAGAAAAAATAGAGCGGATTCCTTTTTGCTGTTTATATAGCAGACACTCTGCTGGGTGCCGTAGTACCAAGCTAACATTTCCTTTTTCTCTGGTAGCAATGGCCTTTGGTAGCTTGAAGAATTGCTACTGAAACAGGTTTAGCTTGAATATATAACCTGCTGTGAGTTATAAAATATTAAAACTCTAACTTCTTTCCTTAGACCGTGATACCAAAAGAAACCCTCCACAATGCACGTTTCGGAATTGTAATCCACGTGTAATCTTGATGGTAAATGTCATCGGTTGCTTAAAACAGTCAAGCCACAGGAAGCCACGACGGTGTAATAATAATCTTCTTGATTGAATAAATATCCTTGAAAGTCAAAGTCTGCTTTAAGGGGCACAACTTAAAAAAGGAATCTGAACCTTTTTCAAAGCAGGAAAATATGCTCTTTTTCTATCCAGTCAAGATGACTTTTTGAATTATCACTTCTGCTCGTTTTTTTTTTTTTTTAATTGATGACTAAGAGATTACAATGACTTCATTTCCTCTGTAAATCACAGAGTTGAGGACATTTCCAATCACAGAATGGTTCTCGAAATATTCTAACCTCAGTTTCATCACCTCTGTCACCCTCATCACCCAATTAAAATAGAACAGGATTTCTATGCTTTGCTAAAAAAAAAAAAAGTGGGTTATATATGTATTATATTTTCATTAGCTGGCATGAGAGTTAAGATTTTTTTTTAATTTTTTTAAATTTTTTTAATTTTAGTGTATTATGGGGGTACAAGTGTTAAGGTTACTTATATTGCCCATGTCCCCCCCTCCCCCCTCGAGTAAGAGCTTCAAGCGTGTCCATCCCCCAAACGTTGCACATCTCACTCATTGTGGTTGTATACACCCATCCCCTCCTCCCCCCTCCCACCCTCCCGACACCCGATAGATGTTACTCCTATATGTCCACTTAGGTACTGATCCATTAATACCAATTTGCTGGTGAGTACATGTGGTGCTTGTTTTTCCATTCTTGGGATACCTCACTTAGTAGAATGGGCTCCAGCTCTATCCAGGAAAATATAAGATGTGCTAGATCACCGTTGTTTCTTAGAGCTGAGAAGTACTCCATGGTGTACATATACCACATTTTATTAATCCACTCATGAATTGATGGGCACTTGGGTTGTTTAGATTTTTTTTTTTTAAATGGAAGAGCTCATTGAACAGATCTCTCCTGACTGCCCTCCATATGCCTGGCATCAGGAATACATCAGAGAACCAAAGAGAGAAAAGCCCATCCCCTGCGGGAGATGGCATTATTCTCTTGAGGCGACATGGAAAAAGAAAACAAGTAAATGAGAAAATACGTGATATTTCGGGTGTCGGTGAGTTCTACTGAGAAAGTAAAAACAAGGATGAGGATAGGGAGTAGTGGGTGGGGGCTGGTTTAGGGTGGGGGCTATTTCATGCAGAGATCTCAGGGAAGGCGCCACTGGAAAAAAATAAAATATATATATATATATATATATTTAAGCAGAGACCTAAAGGACAGGGAAGAGAAAATCACTCAGGAATCTGGGCAAAAACACATGCCAGGCAGACAAAAACAAGTCCAAAGGCCTTGAGAAGGGAACTCATGGAACAGACCGGAGGCAGGTGTGGGTGGGGAGAGTAGCAGGTGAGATCAGAAAAGTAGACAGGGCCAGGAAGATTCTGCAGGCAAAATTAAGGAAATTTGGTTTTGAGTAAGAAGGGAAGTCCCTGAGATGTGGGAGCCCAGGAGAAACATTCTCTGACTTGGGGTTTAGGAGAATCACTAGGGCTGCTCTGTTCAATATAGATGGGTTGGAGGAGGTGCTTTGGTACTGAAGCAGAGAAATCAGTTCAGAAGCTTTTGCCATAATTTAGGATTCAGACAATAGCAACAGCAGTGTGGGGAGAAGTGGTCAGCTTCCGAACATGGTAAGAAGGCAGAGCATGTAGGACTTGCTAACGGGTCTGGTACAGGATGCAAAAGAAAGGGACATCAAGAACGACCCCATTAAATGGACAATCTGAGCAAATTAGAAGGATGCTGCTGCCTCTTGCTGAGATAAGAGAAATCGAGAGAGGAAAAGTCTAGGGCACAGTTGCGGTTGGGAATAAGGATATTGTTTGTGGACGCGTTAAGTTTGAAACGTTCGTTAGACATCTAAATGGAGACATGTCAAGCAGATAGTTGCATAAAGAGTCTGGAATTCGTGCCTGAGATCTCTGGCTTTGGAAGCCCTGGGAGTGAAGTTGGTATTGAAAGCCATTGCACTGGATGAAGTGATTCGTGGAGTAAGTGGATAAAAACGAAGATCTGGGGAATGAAGCCTGGGATACTCCGAAGTTGGGAAGTTGGGAGATAAGGAGCAATCAGCAGAGGATGCTGAGAAGGAGTAGCTGGCAAAGGAGAAGTCTAGATGGAGTGGTATTCTGCAAAGCAAAAGGACAAATATTTCAAGAAGGGCCAGGATCGTACTCTCACTGCATAAAGTGACTGAAAATGACCATTAGGATGGCAACACGGAGGTGTTTGCCGATCAGGACGTGAGTTGTTTTGACGGAGCAGTGGAAATGAAAGCTGATTTCGATGAGCAGGAAGGAAATGTGTAGAGACAAATTGTAGGCAGTGGGTATAGTCAACACTTCTAAGAGAATGTTTGTTGTAAAGAGAAAGAGAGTATGGTCAACACTTCTAAGAGAATGTTTGTTGTAAAGAGAAAGAGAGAAATGCAGCTAGATTTGAGATTTAAAAAGTACCATGGCAAATGAGGCATGGGAAGGAGATAGATATATATTTTTTTCAGACAGGTTGAGTGGAAAGCCCTAAAGAGGGGGTGATATAAAGGGACTTGGGTGGATGGGCAAGGGAAGATCTTTCTAGCCATTTCATAATCAAAAAGCACAGAAGCGTTTTAGGAATAGCGTTTTGAGAGAGTGAGGTTCCTGAGGGTATAAACTGCAGCGAATAGAAAAATGCAACCAGAAAATTACATGAGTGTCCAATCAGGGAAACTTGTAAAACATGGGGTGGGGAGTTTGCACTTTAAGTGACGTAAACAGGAAATTAGCAGAGGTTTTTTTCAACAGGTGACTTTTCACGATTGCTTTGGCAGATTGTTTGGATTAGAGAGTTCATGAGAGGATTGAGCAGGATGGAACAAGGAGATAGATAATTAGAAAACAATTTCATTTTTGAAGGGGAGGAATAGAGGCCTCAGTTAGAAGGTTGACACAGGACAGATTTGAGAAACATTTCAAAAATTGATAATAAGTGACCTATAGCGACTGAGAGAAGAAGGAGGTTTGATGACAACACTAAGGTTTTTCTGGAGGGTTCAGGCAGACTGGTGATAAGTTTAACATGCTAACAGAAGGGGAAAACATTGGTTGAAATAGAAAACATAGTTTTCTATTTCATGCCAAGTATACTGATTCAACGTCGACCTAAATTAACCTCATACAGGGAAGTTCTATGAGTCCCCCCAAAATAGGAATGGAAGAAAGAAGGCAAAATGTAGAGAAAAGAAGAGATTAGTTTGGAATAAATGCCCAGAGTGATAAAAAAGGGGGAAGTCATCACTTTTTGGAGAAAGCCAGGGCTTGGCATTTCTCCCTGTTGTTACAGGCATACTTCATTTTATGGAGCTTTGTAGACATCGTGTATTTTACAAATTGAAAGTCTGTGGCAACCCTGCATTGAGCAAGTCTCTCAGCGCCATTTTTTTTTTTTTAACAACGTGCTCACTTCGAGTCTCTGTGTCACATTTTGGTAATTCTCACAATATTGCAGATTTTTCCATTATTATTGTATCTGTCATGGCGATCTGTGATCAGTGGTCTTTGATGTCACTATTGCGATTGTTTTGGGGCTCCGTGAACCATGCCAATAGAAGACGGCGAAGTTAATTGATAAATGCTGTGTGTGTAGATTCTGACTGCCCCACTGACCGGCCATCCCGTTTCTCTCCCTCTCCTTGGCTCTCCCTATTCCTTGAGAAACACCAATATTGAAATTGGGCCAGTTAAGAACCTGACAATGGCTTCTAAGTGTTCAACTGAAAGGAAGAGTTGCATATCTCTCAGTTTTATTTATTTTTTTTTAATTTTTATTTATTTATCTATTTTTGAGACAGAGTCTCACTCTGTTCCCTGGGCTAGAGTGCCGTGGCATCAGCCTAGCTCACAGCAACCTCAAACTCCTGGGCTCCAGCGATCCTCCTGCCTCAGCCTCCCTAGTAGCTGGGACTATAGGCATGCGCCACCATGCCTGGCTAATTTATTTCCCTGTGTATTTTTAGTTGGTCAATTAATTTCTTTCTATTTTTTAGTGGAGACGGGGTCTCGCTCTTGCTCAGGCTGGTTTCGAACTTCTGACCTTGAGCAATCCTCCAGCCTCGGCTTCCCAGAGTGCTAGGATTACAGGCGTGAGCCACCACGCCCGCCCACATCTCTCACTTTAAATCAAAAGCTAGAAATGATTAAGCTTAGTGAGGAAGCCATGTCAAAAGCTGAGATAGTCTAAAAGCCAGGCTTCTTGGGCCAAACAGCCAGGTAGTGAATGCAAACAAAAAGTTCTTGAAGGGATAATATTGATAAGAATAAGAATAATATTGCTACTTATTAATAATAATAAGAAGAATAATAAGATAATAATAACAATAGTAATAAGATAATAATAATAGTAATATTCTTATTAATAATAAGAATAATATTGCTACTCTAGTGAACACACAAATGATAAGAAGATGAAACAGTCTTATTGCAGATATGGAGAAAGTTTTAGTGGCCTGGATAAGAAAGATCAAACCAGCCAGAACTTTCCATTAAGCCAAAACGCACTCCAGAGCAAAGCCTTACCTCTCTTCAATTCCATAAAAGCCAGGACAGGGAAGGAAGCTGCAGAAGAAACGTCTGAAGCTAGCAGAAGCTGGTGCTTGAGGTTTAAGGAAAGAAGCTGGGTGAAGCGGTATGTGCTAATGTAGAAGCTGCCGCAGGTTGTCCAAAAGATGTAGCTAAGATCGTCGATGAAAGGAGCTATGCTAAACAACAGATTTTCAACGTAGATGAAACAGCCTTACACGGGAAGAAGATGTCATCTAGGACTTTCGTAGCTGGAGAGGAGTGGTCAATGCCAGGCTTCACATTTTTGAAGGATAGGGTGACTCTCGTGTTAGGGGCCAATGCACCTGGTGGCCTCAGCTGGAAGCCAGTTGTCATTTACCATTCTGAAGATCCAAGGTTCCTTAAGAAGATTATGCTGAATCTACTCTGCCTGGGCTCTAGATATGGAAGGAAAATGACTAGATGACATCATGTCTGTGTATAGCCCAGTTTCCTGAATATACATCAAGCCCACTGTTGAGGCCTACTGTTCAGAAAAAAAAAGATTCCTTTCAAAATACGACTGCTCATTAACAATGCACCTGGTCACCCAAGAGCTCTGATGGAGGTGTCTGAGGAAACACATGTTGTTTTCGTGCCTGCTAACGCAACATCCATTCCGAAGCCCATGGGTCAAGTAATGATGTCAACGCCCGCATCTTATCATCTAAGAAATACATTTTGTAAGGCTATAGCTGCCATCGACAGAGATTCCTCTGATGGATCTGGAAAAAGTGAACTGAAAAACCTTCCGGAAAGGAATCACCATTGCAGATGCCATTAAGAACATTTGTGATTCTCGGGAGGAGGTCAAAACGTCAACACTAGCAATAGTTTGGAGGTCGATTTCAACTCTCACTGATGACTTTGAGGGGTCTGAGACTCCAGTTGAGGAAGCAACTGCAGATGTGGTAGAAATAGCCAGAGAACCAGAATCAGAAGTACAGCCTTAAGAATGTGACCGAATTGCTACGCTCTCACGATAAAACTTTAACAGATGAGGAGTTGCTTCTTATGGATGAGCAAGGAAAATGGTTTTATGAGATGGAATCTGCTCCTGGTGAAGATGTGGAGAACATTGTTGAAATGACATGACAGAGGATTAGCATCTAGATTCACAGGGGTCCTCAAACTTTGTAAACAGGGGGCCAGTTCACTGTCCCTCAGACCATTGGAGAGTGCGCACTGTGGGCCCAGGACAAGTCGGCTGCTAACCAGGACAGGCAGCAGCGGCAAAAACACCCTGCGGGCCAGATCAATGTCCTAGGCGGGCTGCATGTGGCCCGAGGGCCATAGTTTGAGGATGCCCGATCTAGACTATTGCCTAAACTTAGTCGATAAAGTAGCAGCAGGGCTTGAGAAGACTGACTCCAACTTTGAAAGAAGTTCTACTGTGGGTAAAATGCTATCAAACTGCATCCCATGCTGTAGAGAAATCTCTCATGAAAGGAAGGGTCAACCGATGCAGCAAACATCACTGTTGTCTTATTTTACGAAGTTGCTACAGCTGCTCCAGCCTTTAGCAACTACCGCCCCGACCTGTCAGTACCGTCAACACCAAGGGAAGACCCTCCACTCTCAGGAAGATCACGACTTGCTGAAGCCTCAGATGACCATTGGCATTTTTTAGCAGTATTTTTAATTAAAGTATATGCATTGTTTTATAGACATAGTGTTATTGCATGTTTATTAGACTGTAGTATAGTACAAACATAGCTTTTATATGCACTGGGGAAACCAAAGAAATTGCATGACTTGCTTTACTGCAATATTCTTTCTGTTGCAGTGATCCAAACCTGCAACGTCTCTAAGCGATGCCTGTGATTGTTTCGACTCCTGATTTCAGGGTTTCTATCTTCTGAGCACCTAAGCAACTGCTCTCAGGGCCTTGAGAGCTCTGATGCATATATCTTAGAGGTGATTTATTAAGTTGCACAAAAAAAGAAGACAATTCTAAAGAGACAAGTCTCAACCACTTCACATGATTATACTAACAGAGTAAAAGACGCATAACTAATCACATAATTTGAAACATACTACGTTAGAAAAGATTTAAATATTTAAATAAATAAATTATTTTTCAACATCTTTTTTTTTTTTTATTAAAGCTCACCTTATTTTTTCAGGTCTAAGAAACTCGGTGTATCCAAGTGTATCAATTATTTCATTCTTTTATGGATTTAGGATAGGGTCCTGACTTTCATCCCTCACTTTCTAACCTAAGATCACGAAAGCAGAACAACCATCAGTTGTTCAATTTGAAGGAGTTATTTACAGTGTTTTGCCTATTTGAAGACTGGCCAAGCTTAGAATGCAGCCAGTGATTTGGAGTTCTCATAAGTAAGACAAATTTAAAAGAGGGAAATTTCAAGACATTATCATTCATGGCTCATTGGGATTCTATTCTGAAGTACCCCAAGGGGGGTTATTTTTCTCTTGTCTTAAAGTTCCTTGACAATACTTTCTTTATCTTCCTTCATGCGCTTTTGATGTCAGTTTGTGAATGGAGCTATCATTGTGAGTGACGAGCAGCCCAGCTATCCTGGGAGAACTGAGAAACGCAGAGCTTCAACTAGGAGGCAGTTTTCCAACTTCCACTAAAGGAGGGGGAAAAAAAAAAAAAAAAACACATGTCTACACGAAACAAGCAATGCACATGTGGGTCCAAGAGAAGAAATCTTGATTATGTGAGAGATGAAACACTGTTTTTATTAAGAAGGGTTGATATTGGATCGAGGCAGCATTTGCACGCTGGTGGATGGGTTTTAATACGAAATTTGTCTTTCCAACATCCTCTGCCATTTTAAATGTCGCCGATTTTTCCCAGTGGTGAGGTAAAACCATGGGAACGGCATTCAAACCACTTCACAGAGTACAAGCCAATTTTAACAAATTCATAATAAAAAAAAAAAACCCAGCCAAATCTCCCCTTGTACTGCCAAAGTCCTTCCTGTGTATTTTCCAATTAAATAATCCTTTCTCCGAGGAAGCAGGCATCTAGAGATGCCAAAACTGGATCACTAATGTCTTTACAACAATGAGACCTTTCTGTTCTCACACCATTTCAAATCCCTTCATCCCACTGGCTTTCATGAGCACTGGTAGAAGTGATGCATCTATCTGTTCGTTCATTCAGTAGATATTCATTGAACACCTACTACATACCAAAAACTGTTCTAGACTCTTGAGGATGCATCAACGAGCAAAAGGATGTCTTTTCAAGCAGGGAAAGCAAATAAATAAATACATAAATAATATAATATTAGGTTGATAAAGGCTATGAAGAAAAATAGACAAGGGAAAAGAGAGTGACAAAGTGTACCACTTAGACAAAATGGGCAAAAAAGACCTCACCAAAGAAGGAATATTTAGAGATCTGAATGAGGGCAGAACATTCCAGGCTGAGAAAAAGCAAATGCCCAGGCTAGAGACAGACTCGCCTGTAACTAATGAAGATGAAGCTTCGAGGCCTCCCACTCAATCAAACTCCTTTTAATTCACATGGTCATACATATTCTTTTTTTTTTTTTTGTAAAATCTGCACAATAAAGACTTTTAACCGCAATTGGTTATGTTTTCTGCCTCTTTTTTACTCCTACTTTTATTTCCGTAATTCTCTCCTCCTTCCCGCCAAGTCGCAGGAGAGTAGTCAGTGGCCTTGTCAGGATCATGAGGAGACTCATTTAGTTTGGGTCTAGTGGGGTGTATTTACGTGGTTTGCAGTTACTTTTCACTGAAGCTATTCATGGCTTCCCGGTGTAGGATCCAGGACCCTCCCACCATCCACTGCCCGTCACACGGCAGACAATGTTGAGGTATCTCCCAGGGAGATGGGACAGTTTACTCTTTCTCCCCAACATTTATCTAACCCCTTCCCAAAACACTTAGGAGATTTCCTCATTAGCATGCTAATTACCATAGAAATTCTGTAATGGAAAGAGAACTGTTCTTAAGTCAGGAACCTTGCTGTTCTCATAATGAGCATCATATCCTTGAGCTTCTCTCTCTCTTGTTTTTTTTGTTTTTTTCTTTGAGACAGAGTCTCACTCGGTTGCCAAGTGCTGTGACGTCAGCCTAGCTCACAGTAACCTCAAACTCCTGGGCTCAAGCGATCCTTCTGCCTCAGCCTCCCGAGTAGCTGGGACTACAGGCATGCGCCACCATGCCCGGCTAGTTTTTTTTTTCTAGTTTTTAGTTGGCCAATTAATTTCTTTCTATTCTTAGTAGAGAAAGGGGTCTCACTCTTGCTCAGGCTGGTTTCGAACTCTTGACCTTGAGTGATCCTCCAGCCTCAGCCTCCCAGAGTGCTAGGATTACAAGTGTGAGCCACCACACCCGGTGAGCCTCTCTCTTGAACACTCTCTGTTGTGACTTTCTCACCTACGGGTGACCTGATCAAATCCATGACTTTGTATAATAAAAATATTATGTTACGATGTTTGCCAGTTTATTTAAGTGTATAAATTAGCTGCGATTTATTACTTTATTTTAAATAAAGATTCACTTTCAGACCGGGCGCGGTGGCTCACGCCTGTAATCCTAGCACTCTGGGAGGCCGAGGCGGGAGGATCACTCAAGGTCAGGAGTTCGAAACCAGCCTGAGCAAGAGCGAGACCCCGTCTCTACTAAAAATAGAAAGAAATTATCTGAACAACTACAAATAGAGAGAAAAAATTAGTCGGGCATGGTGGCGCATGCCTGTAGTCCCAGCTACTCGGGAGGCTGAGGCAGGAGGATGGCTTGAGCCCAGGAGTTTGAGGTTGCTGGGAGCTAGGCTGATGCCACGGCAGTTGCTCTAGCCCGGGCACCTGAGTGAGACTCTGTCTCAAAAAAAAAAAAAAAAAAAAAGATTAACTTTCTTATCTAGTTTTTATATTCTCTTACCTGAAAAAAAGTCCCCCAAATTGTATAAGCTTCAAGCTCATAGCCCATGTTGGGCCATGACCAGGGAGTGTTGTTGGCATGTTCAAGGCCTGCAGGGGCAGGAGCTAGTAGGACTTGAGGAACGTGAGTGCCGGAAAAAAGGGTGGGAGATGAGCACGGGGAGTCACCATGGGGAGATCGCTTAGGGCCTTAGAAGCTCTTACAAAGTCTTTGGGTTTTATTCTACCTAAGAGAGAAAGCCATTAGAGGGCTTTGAATCAGGGAGCGATGCAATCCAGATGGTGTTCTGGAAATAGTTCTCTGTTCTACAGCAAGAGTGGATTTGAGGGTGGCAGAACTGGAAGACGAGAGACCAGTTAGGTGCAGCGCTTCGAGGAGTCGACGGTCTGGCTCAGATTTATTTGGGTGGCGGTCATGAACCTGGTCCAACCTGGGACATATTTGAAGGCATGTCCGGCAGGCTCTGTTGAAGGGTTGGATGTAAAATGGGAGAGTCCACAGGCTCCTCCAAAATTTTTGGCCTAGGTAACTAAGCCGATGGTGACGCCGTGCTTTGGGATGTAAAAACACCGAGAAGGAAGAACAATTTGGATTAAACGAGATCTTTACATGTATAAAATCCGAGTCATTTTCTACCTGTCCAAGCGGAGACATTGGTGACATAGCTTTGGGTCATCGATTGTTATTTAAAGACATGGGCTTGGTGAGGTCACCAACGGGTAAGAAAATCACAACAGAGAGAGTTTAAAAGACAGGCTGAAGGGCACATGGCTGATGAATGAGAGCACCGAGTTTCCTGACTTGGAGGATGGCTCTATTTCCGTTACAAAGTGTCTATGTGAATGAGAATGCTAATGAGGAAATCTCCTAAATGTTTTGGAGTTAGATAAATACTGCCTTTGAGGAAGAAGAGTAAAAGAAAAATCGTATTTTCCTAGGATATATCTCAATAGTCCAGTCATGTGATATACCCAATTTAAAATAAATTGCCTGATCTGTTTTACTGACTTTTCGCAAATTGGTAATTAAATATGTATGTTTTAAAGATGCATAATATGTAAGTATATATCATAGATTGTATAATATAAACATATTTTATATATAATATAAATATATATCATATATAAATAATATCTACACATATTTAATATATATTAATATACACATATATTATATATTATTATATTAATATAAACAGTATACATACATATTTAATGTATATATGCCATCAAAGAACATTCTAAGTGAGACAGATTATCTAGGCACAGTATTTTTCTGGAGGAAACAGATTTCCATCGTGTCGGCAAAAGAACCAAGCGACAAATTAATCTCTTGTTTGTCAAGGGAAAAAAAAAAAAAAAAAAAAAAAGCACTGCTTCAAGCTTGACCTGAAGGAGTCACTGGAAATCCAACGGGAATAGCTTAGGACTGGAAAAACCCTTTTGAGAAAATGACCCTGTCTGGTTCCAGCTCTGTTCTTAGTGGAATTTGGTATAAATGGCTTACAAGTGCCCCTTGCTGTGATGCAGCTCAAATGCTATCAGCCATGTCACAACAGATTGGAAGTCGGCTCGCCAGGACTTCAGCACCCAATAAGGTGCAGAGCGGAGTAAATGAAAAGGCCTCATCATACTAAATAATGCAGTAAGGTTTCCGAGGAGAAGACATACACGACTCTTATCTCTCTTGGCAGCGTCGTGTCTGTCATTATTACAGGATGCAGCATTCCGGCATGGGAATGAAAAATAAGAGTGGCTGTTAGCATTTGAGAGTTCAGAGGCGCTCACCTGAAACAAAGGCTCGTATATAACAAATTCGCCTTAGGAAAAACAGCACACACACCACAAGATGAATCGAAAGGGTCTGTTTACAAGGCAGTCACGCCGTGATAAGCATTTCGGGGAGAAACCAGAGGTCGATAAATTAGATGCTAAGAGGACCACGTTCTCAGAGGAATTACTCTTGAGATGAGTCGTTTGCTCACGTCCACTCAAGTGCTTTCGGTGGCTTAGCTTCTGCAGAAAGCAGAGGCGTTTTGGACTTCGCCTTGCTCATTGGCATGATCCGTTTCTTTTAGTTCAGTTAGTTCCTTAAAACACTGTTTGGGTAACTTCGGACAATCCACTCAGCAGCAGGAAAGCAAGCTTTTCGTAGAATTTACGAAGGGAGCTTAAGTACTTCAGAATCTCAAACAGCCCCCTTTTCCCCTCAGTCTAAATCTAGCAAGCAAAAAGTAACAATTTTAGTCAATTTGTTTTAATTTCAGCATATTATGGGGTACAAATTTTAAGGTTTCAAATAATGCCCTTGCCCCCCCCAACAAGTCAGAGCTTCAAGCGTGACCATCCCCCAGACGGTGCACATCTCACTCGTTATGTACGTATATACCTGCCCCCTCCCCCTCCTACCCACCCAATACCCAATTACTGTAGTTCCTATGTGTCCACTTAGGTGCTGCTCAGTTAATACCAGTTTGCTGGTGAGTATATGTGGTGCTTGTTTTTCCATTCTTGGGATACTTCACTTAGTAGAATGGGCTCCAGCTCTATCCAGGAAAATATAAGCGGTGCTAGATCACCGTTGTTTCTTAGAGCTGAGTAGTACTCCATGGTATGTATACATATACCACATTTTATTAATCCACTCATGAATTGACGGGCACTTGGGTTGTTTCCACAGCTTTGCAATTGTGAATTGTGCTGATCTACTTAGAACTCACGAAAATCAGCAAGAAAAAAATCAAACAACCCTATCAAAAATGTGGGCAAAGGACATGAACAAAAGCTTTTCTAAAGAAGACAGAATAATGGCCAACAAACATGAAAAAATGCTCAACATCTCTAATCATCAGGGAAATGCAAATCAAAACCACAATGAGATATCACTTATTTCCAGTAAGAATGGCCTTTATCAAAACGTCCCAAAACAATAGATGATAGTCAAATTTTTATTTTGCCAGTATGACTCCTCAAAGCTTTGACCGAATTCTTTCCAAATTAGAGACCCAATAATCCAATTTTTAAATAAAGCATAATACCTGTAGTTCACCTTTGTTAGCTTCCATAAAATGAATGGGGTAGGGAAAAATAAGAAAATAAAAAAGTAATTTTTTTTTTTTTTACAGAATCAAATTTTACCTGGGGAAGCTGACAGCTCAATCACAGATGTACAGATTTCCAAACCAAAGGGAAATTCAAATCACATGTCAAAGCCTTTTGAAAAATAGAAGAATATGAAGCATTATTTTATTCCTAGCAAAATATTTTTAAAGAAATGGATCTAATAGCTGTCTTTTAGTAACCTTGTGTTTCATAATGATGGGATAGAAGATTAAATATGTTTATTGTAGAGTCACCATGGGATATTAATTCTTCAATTTGAAACCATAAAAATCCTGGAAATTGGACAGTTAACTTTTAACAGCAAAATGCTTAAGATGAATAATGGCATGACTTATCCAACCAGCTATGAATGATGTAATGACAAAGTTAGGACAGGGAAAGGAGCAATGCTGCATGTTCATCTTGAAATGCCATCTTCCCTGTGTGGCTTTTGCAACTCATTTTAAGGCCATTTCTCTACTGGAAATTAACTGAAACTGCTGAATCCACTAAACCACTCAGATCAGCCTGCCCACATTCCCCTTGCAGAGATGAATGTTAAAGTAGGAAACACAAGAGGTGCAAAGCATCCCACTGATTTGAGGAGAGACTATGTTTAATTTTTCAACTACTTAATAGACTCAAAATAATCAATTTCCTGGTATGCTTGCCACCAGACAGCAAACTCTCTCTGTTGTTATTTGCTTATATTTTCCATAATTGAAAGTAACATATGGAAGTTAATTTTACTGAGAGGAAAACAAATAATTCTTACCAATGCAAGTGCAGAAATGTTCAAAGGGTTGGTTTCATTCTGCAGTTCTGGGGCAATGCCCCAGAAAGTTGAAATGTTTCTGTGGGTTTCTCTCTCCCACTTAGGGATGACACAACAACTGTCTACTTACTATGGGATTCAGGATGTGACGGTGAACTTGAGGTGGTCTGACATTCCACGTCTGACAAGCCCGTATACGGGAGTCAAAGCACCGTATTCGGTGCTTGTGTGGCACTACTAACAGAAATGAGGAATAGTGGAAACGCTGATTTGGAATGAAAGGTTATCAGTCCAGTTTTAGAATACTGCGTTTGAGAGCTGGTTGTTTACTAAAATTGGAAATGACCAGCAAGCAGTTAAATAAAGAGCTAAATACGTAGAGAATGGGTTAGGGCTGGAGGTGGATATTTGCTAGTCGCCAGAACATAGGTTATATGTAAAGTCATAAAATCAGATAAGATCTCAAAAAATGCAAATTTTTGAGGAAAGGCATGGCCTTCCGCAACTTCTCTTTGGCCATCAGAGACTGAATGGTGGGCTCCGTGTACTGTAGATTTTATTTAGCATAAATAAAGTCATAAAATCGGATAAGATCTCTAAAAATGCAAATTTTAGTGGAAAGGCATGGCCTTCCGCAACTTCTCTTTGATTATCAGAGACCAAACGCTGGGCTCCGTGTACTGTGGATTTTATTTAGCATAAAATCTTATAATTTTTCTTAGGTTTTTATGTTGCCTTATGAAAAATATCTTTATAACTACACAAAAGTCTCTCCTATTAAAAAGCCTTTAAGTCTAAGATACTCAGTACCCTTAAGACACCAGGAAATAGCATTAATAGAATTTGAATTTGTCATATAAAATAGAGAAATTAGCCGGGCATGGTGGTGCATGCCTGTAGTCCCAGCTACTCGGGAGGCTGAGGCAGGAGGATCACTTGAGCCCAGGAGTTGAGATCAGCCTGGGCAACATGGCAAGAACCCATCTCTTAATTTTCTTTTTTTTTTCATAAATACAGAAGTCAGAGGACATAGCCTTGCCATAGCATATCAGATACCACGAAGCAAACCTAAGGATGAACAGTATGCTGCCTCATTTCAATCTCCTACAAGTAAGCAAAACTGGACTGTGGAAGGATCAGGAAGTGATCCATATTTAAAATGGTCCCAAATATTCAATAACATAGAACATTTTCTCTAAAACCAAATTTACTCATAGCACTCCTCCTCGATTTTGCTTCGAGTGAAGATTAAAGTGGTGATTGTACCAACTGCGTTGACATTTTTATCCATGATAAATTAGACTCAAATGCAAAATTAGATATTGAAATCATCTCCCTGAATCCATGTTCATTAATAAGCCAATTAATAAGATGGATCTCAGCATTGATTTTTAGTGGGCACCACCACATTACTTTTTTCCTAACTAGAAAATGTGCCATTTAGCCTATGCTTGCTTCTTATTTTAATTCTAGGTTTTTTGTTGTTGTTTTAAAATAGTACCCCAGTTCCTTAGGGATCAAAATTGTATATCTACTGTTGTGGACAAAAATGGCAATTATAGATTGCTCACAAAGGCAGGAGGGATTTAAAAGGTATTCTAATAGAGTTGTCTACAAATCTTCCCAACAAAACCTTACTAGGAACCACAATCTGTAAAATAAACATGGAACTGCCCTATTGAAGCAAGGCCCCCTATCTGCTCCCTCAGCCCCGCATAGAAGTCCAGAGTGCACAGTTTGAACATTCCTAGGTAATGCAACACCCCACCTGACATGGGAACACATCTTCCAACACCCTGGACGCATGGATATCCAGCATGTTGAGGGTCTCTCTAGTGACATACCTCATGAGATCCTACACGGTTGCAGACTTTCTGCGTGTCTAATTAAGTTACTTCAACCGGTAGTTCCTTGTCTACAAGGCATTTGTTTATTCTTTTAAAAGATCTGTGTATGCCTGAAAGAATTCAGGTTGGTTCGTCAGGCACAATTTTCCCCTTGCAGAAACCATAGAGAATTTTCTCCCCAATAGATTCTGTTTGCTTATGTGTTCAATGAACCTGCCTCTGCGTGCAGGTCAATGATGAATAAGAGCTTTTCGAGTGAGGATGGATCCTTCTGCACAGAAATGCAGAAGGCTTTGTTCTCTAAAAAGAAACTCTAGGTACTATCAGCATCTCATGAATCCGTGGCCTTCTTTAACCTCAAAGGCTATCTAAAATTGCATTCCGAATGAATCACCTGCATCTCGAGACCACAGCTCTGGGCAGCCTGTTCGGGCGGTAGATTTTACAACCGAGATTTGCATGCGACATCTGTGCTGTGCATTGTGTGGTTTGCAGACTCCAGGCTCTTGCCCGGAGTTTTGCCCTTTATGGCTGCTTCGTCACTTTCCCACTGTGGCCAAAGTCACTCCTTATCAGGAAACAAACTTAACCACACCTCTGTCCTTGATATCCTTGTACTCGATCTCTGTTAGGTGGGATACTTGTGTAAAAACCTGGGTATGCTTCAATGCTAATGTGTATTCCGTGTTGGTGGTTGTATTTTGCTGTGTTAAACCATTACCAAGTTGCAGTCCATATTTATTTGCATGACGAAGTGTACAAGCCCTTCCTGAGTCTGGTCTGAGACTCAACTTGCAGCTCATCTTAAGAGATGAGGGAAAAAATGTGAATCGATTCTGGAAAGTTCATTCTGATGTAGTTAGCCAGGGCAGGAGGGTGTGGAGATAGTGACAGAGTGTGATAAGTAAGCTCATTGTTCATTGGACTTCAGTTATACTGGATGTACCCTGGCTAAGCTATTTTCTCAGCAAAAATATCCAATTTGTCACTCTGTAAAGGAACTCATCTTTAGCCGAAGTACCAAATGTGCTGGAATTGTCCTATCCAAGCTCTTTTCTGATGGTTTCTAATTTTGCATGAGATTTTCACACTTAATCTTTTGTTTTGCATCCAACCTCAGTTCCCTGGGGAAATTCTTTTTAAATAATGATAATGATATTAATCATAATTCAGTGGACCCCATTGTATTTAAAACCTCACAAATATCTGTTTGATAGAAAAACGTGTGCACCAGGGTTGTTAAACGAACGATGTCCTTTCTTGCAAGATGGAAGCAGAGACACAGTGAGAGAAGTCCAGGTTCCTCAGTTCGTTTCGTGTCTCCCTTGTCGTGATTGGTGATATAAAAGTAGAAGGAAGAACTGCATTTCAGATCATTTCTTATCATATTATAGACTATTTCTAACTCACTCTATCTTCCTCTCCCTTTCTTTCATTCTCCTTTCCCCTGTTTATGTCAGCCACTGCAGCTAGCAAAGATCACATCACAACACCAGCAGCTCAGATGCTTTCCTTTCTTGTAGTTTTTCTATGAATTCATTTGGCCAATAACCTCCCTTCCCATCAATTTATACCCAGGCTTGAGTCTTCCAAGGTCTGGGTCCCAAACCAATCTCTCCATTTGTATGTAGATGCCTCTGGCTCTCCTCCTCACCTGTGATAAATGTAGAGCTAAAAAGATGGGCTGTCCCGTCTACCTTTATCTGTGACTCGAGACAACACCCATCTTATCTGATCCCTGCAATGTTAGAACGTGAAGAGTCCTCGTACAAACCCAGGTGTGAAAGGTTGGGAAATACCATTATTAGTCTGGGCAAAGCCAAGTGGGGCAAAAACGCTGGTTTTGAAGAAATGCTTTCTAAGCTGAGTCAGAGAGGGTGGCTACCTAAAAGGACACAGTGAAAATAATTGATTTTACATTTTCTTCACCAGAGGAAAAGCAGATAGATTCAAAGACCTCTGAGAACAGTTTTTACTATCGTTCTGCGGGTTTATTCCTAATGAGTTCAAGTTGTAGTTTTTAATGAGGGCAGGACTTAGATGGAATTGAACAAATGCCACCAACTGTTTCCCAGCCTAACTTATGGACAGAGTTAGAGTTGAAATTTAGAGGTAAGGTATAAGATATGCCATGCACATGGGAGATGCTTAATACATGTTCATTGATAACTTGATACTTTGACCTAGAACTAACCAATGCTAGAAATTTCACTATCTTTTTTATTTTTTTTTTTGAGTCAGAGTCTCACTCTGTTGCCTGTGCTAGAGTGCTGTGGCATCAGCCTAGCTCACAGCAACCTCAAACTCCTGGACTTAAGCGATCCTCCTGCCTCAGCCTCCCAAGTAGCTGGGACTACAGGCACACGCCACCATGCCTGGCTCATTTTTTCTCTATTATTTTTCAGTTGGCCAACTAATTTGTTTCTATTTTTAGTAGAGACAGGGTCTTGCTCTTGCTCAAGCTGGTTTCGAACTCCTGATCTTGAGCAATCCGCCCGCCTCAGCCTCCCAGAGTGCTAGGATTAAATTTCAATATCTAAAACCCATTATTGTACATAAGCCTTTCCATTTTGTAAAAAACCAAATGCCCCTAAGCAGACTGATAGAATAAGCTTTATCAGTGGGCTAAAGATTATCATAAATGGGTTTCATGTCCAGTCTTGAATGCGGGAATCTCATTTTTAATTTAATAGAGAAATAAAGTATAAAGAATATGAAAACATTAGGTGCCCAAAGGATGTTGGGGAAGGTAAAGTCTGAACATGAGGGAAGAGAAGTAAAAAGACAATTTTGCTCAAGGGTTTCCTGATCTCTGGCTGAGAATTTCGCTAATTTGTGGCAAATGATATCTGTTTGGGTGCTACTACCGTGTTTCCCCGAAAATAAGCCCTACCCATAAAATAAGCCCTAGCAGGATTTCTAAGCATGTGCGCAGTAGAAGCCCTACTCCGAAAATCAGCCCTGGTGATGGGTGTGGCTATGAAAATCAGCCCTGGTGATGGGCGTGGCTATGAAAATCAGCCCTAGTGATGGGCGTGGCTATGAAAATCAGCCCTAGTGATGGGCGTGGCTATGAAAATCAGCCCTAGTGATGGGCGTGGCTGCGCAGCGCATCTGCACAGCCCATGCGTGTGGTCGCGGAGCGGGAAAGAACACGAGCAGCCCTTCTCATCCGCCCCGTGAGAGCTCTAGTGCTCCACAGGAGAGATCGGGGCCAGTGGTTCTAAAGGAAACAGAGTCGCAAGACATTCAGGATGGGATTCGGGGTTTGGAGGGTGAGGATGATGTTCCAGAAGAATACGACTTCACTCTATTTGAATCAATGGAGATGGTTGTACTGTCCTTAAAAAAAAAAAATAATAATAACACATGCCCTGAAAATAAGCCCTAGGTGTCTTCTTGAGGAAAAATCAATATAAGACCCTATCTTATTTTTGGGGAAACACGGTAATAAAACCCAGCTATCAAGTGAGACACCTCACCTTTAACCCGCATCTGTGCCTCTTCTAGGGTGGGACCTGTTTAACTTCAGATTAGCAGAAAGTAAGTGATTCCATCTGGGGATAGTAATTAGCCTTCGGAGCAATATTTAGACAAAGTGCACGCTCATGTAAATGGGGTCTGCTCGGTTACCACTTCAGCGCCGTCTACACCGAAACAGGTAATTAAAAAGCCCACTACTGAGCTCCTTCAATCTCAACTCGACAAACAACGGCATTAACGGAGAACATTTAATTCCAACCCATAATTAAGTTTGGCAGTCTGAAATTTTTTTTTTTTTTCCTTCGAGGTTAACCTTTCTTCCCTGAACATTTCGAGATTCCTCCAAACCATGTCTGTCCCAGGTTCTCTGCTGCACATGCGTCCACAGCACCTGTCTGTCCACAAACAATTAAATCACTTTGTTAAACAGGCACAAGGAGAATCAATGCCTCATCTCTTCCTGGTTGACCGCAATGTTGGTTTGGCGGATGCATGTCTATGAAGTTTAGAACCCAAATTTCTATGAGAAGCCATCTTACCTACCCCCACCTCCTACTTAAAAAAAAATGAGGACTCTAGAAGCCAATGGGACAATTCAGGTTCTACCATTGGGGAGGAAATATATCTCCTCCATCATGGCTACTAATTAAAAAAAAAACTGAACCCCTTTTATAATACTACAGCCAAATATTACTCATGAAACTCATTTTTTATAAAACTTTCAGACATCAACTAGTAATCATGCAACTACTCTTGTGAGCTGCTTTATAGACCTCAAAAGCATCAGGCAGGCATCACCCACTGGTCCTCATCACAGTCCTGCCCTACAACTCCTGCTATTATTCATGAGGGTAAAGCACACAACATCATACCTAATTATTACAAAAAAAAAAAAAAAAGAAGTAAGGCTGAGAGATTTCAAGTGATTTTTTTCCCAAGATCCTGCAGTAAGCAACAGGATGGCAAGAAACAGGAGCTGGTCTTCAGACCGTGGTCCAGGGCTCCTTCCATGGAAGCTCCCAGACCCTCCCTCTCACACCGTCTCCTGGCCCCCTTTGCCTTCTCCTTGTGAGTATTCAAGGTTCTGCTGGTGACTGTCCAACGTCATCATAATCAGCCCACTCAGGAGCCGTTTATATTCATGTATGACAAGAAGAAAGAAAACCCGGTGAATAGGAGGTCATTCGCATCTTTTCAAAATGTGGGGGAAAGACTTAAAAAAAAAAATGTCGGTGCAATATTGCATAGGCAATGGGCTTGCGTTTTAAATCGATTTTGGATGCGGCCAGTTACTCAGGTCAGGAAATTACGAATGGGGTAAGAAAGATATATAGAATGTGATCCCGGTATTCAAAGAGTTCAGAGTTTAGGTAAAGGGTGAAAGCAATGCACACGAAACGATCGGTGAGTAGCATGAGACCGAACGCCATGGGGCTTTGAGGGTGAGTCACTTGAGGCTGCATTTTTAGCTGTGTTTGTGCCCCTAGGGAGGCGAGGTCCCTCCCAGAACTCACAGCCCTCTCAGAGCCCTCATTCCTCCAGCTGCTGGGAGGAGTGGCCGGCCGTCAGCTGGGACCCTCTCTAGGAACGCAACAGCCGAGAAGGACTTTGTCACCCATGGTCACAGCTCTTCCCAAGGGACAGCTGGCACCACATGGCTGGTTGGTGTTGGGCGATGGAGTCAGGATGGGGTACAAAGACTGCTCTATTTTTTTTTTTTTTTTTGAGACAGAGGCTCACTCTCTTGCCCGGGCTAGAGCGAGTGCCATGGCGTCAGCCTAGCTCACAGCAACCTCAAACTCCTGGGCTCAAGTGATCCTCCTGCCTCAGCCTCCCGAGTAGCTGGAACTACAGGCATGCGCCACCATGCCTGGCTCATTTTTTCTATATATATTTTTAGTTGGTCAATTAATTTCTTTCTATTTTTAAGTAGAGATAGGGGTCTCGCTCTTGCTCAGGCTGGTCTCGAACGCCTGAGCGCAAAGGATCCTCCCACCTTGGCATCCCAGAGTGCTAGGATTACAGGCATGAGCCACAGTACCCGGCCAAAGACTGCTCTAGATTGAATGTTTGTGTCTCCCCCCAAAACTCCTGTGTTGGAATCCTAACCTTTGAGGTGATGGTATTAGCAGTTGGGGTCTTTGGAAGGTGAAATTGGGCCATGGGGAAAGAGTTCTAATGAATGGGATTAAAATTCATATATACATAATATTTGCAAGTTATAAAAGAGACCCTGAAGAGCTGTCACACCCCTTCTACCTTGTGAGGACACGGTGAAAAAAAAGGCTGCCTGTTACCGGAGACATAAGACCTCACCAGACCCTGGATCCTCTGGTGCCTTGATCTTGGCCTTCTTAGTCTCCCAAACTATGAAAAAAAAAATAAATCTCTGTTGTCTATAAGCCACCCAGTCTATGGTCATTTTGCAACAGAGGCCTGGACAGACTAAGACAAAAAGACCCTGGACACACGTCTGAGTCTCAGATAAATCTGAAGAATCATTCTAGCTCCAGAGCTCCCCTTGGGGTTATTTAGACATTCCTTTTTCTTTAGACGTAGAGGCTCACTCTTGTCACCCAGGCTGGAGCTCAGTGGCGTGATCATCGCTCACCGCAGCCTCGAACTCCTGGGCTCAAGCCATCTTCCCATCTCAGCCTCCCAGGTCACTGAGATTACAGTAGTTCCATATTTGTCGCAACTACATCTTGACCCAGCTTCTCCGAGATTTCACCTCTCCCTTTCTCTAATGCTGTTGCTCTCCCACAAGAGTTGTTCCCAAGAGCATTCTCCAGTGAGTATCCCAAGAATCACAAATCTCCATCTCAGGGTCTCGTGGGAACCCGACCTGCAACAGCGTCCCACCCTCCTCCCCTCTTTTCACATTTGGATTTCTTCTCTGATTTCCACCAGAATTAATTGCATGCATTAAGCTTGTCCTCCTCCTCCTCGTCCTCCTTCTTCCTCTTCCTCCTCCTCTTCCTCCTCCTCTTCCTCCTCTTCCTCTTCTTCCTCTTCTTCTTCCTCTTCCTCTTCCTCTTCCTCTTCCTCTTCCTCTTCCTCTTCCTCTTCCTCTTCCTCTTCTTCTTCTTCTTCTTCTTCTTCTTCTTCTTCTTCTTCTTCTTCTTCTCTTCTGCCTTTTCTGCATATCTCAACTTAGGTTCACGTACGGAATTGTTCTTTCTGACTTTCTCATCTACCTCCCCAGGTTTATCTTACCGTTATGAATCCTCCTGTCAACCTGACCATGCGCTTACGGACTACCCAGTTGTTTGATCCCAAGCGTTTGCCCAATCACTGGGCAGGGGCCTCCGTGCTCAAGAACAAAGGTGGCACAGGACAGCTGCTGTCTGTTTCCACCAGAATAGCTGGATGGAATCCTGGTTTAAGTCCACTGGCTGCTTTGGAAGCTAATCCACAAAGGGACGGATACATTGACAGGAAGGTGCATTTCGCGGGGGGGGGTGGGGGGTGGGGTGGGGTGGGGGGGAGAATGAGAGAACTGAACAGAAAAAGTTAGCAAGCACCAAACCCAAAAAGAAGGATCAGCAGAGCCAGCAAAAAGCCAGGAGTGGGGTCTGTGCCTCTGATAAGTTTAAAGAATTGATCCTGAATTCACGGACTCCACTACCCATGGTACTTAAAAGGTTTCAGCACAAACTGGGTCTTAAAACACACTTCGGCTCTAGTAGTTCTGTGCTTCTGAGTCTGAATACAAAACTACTTTAAATTAGTAGCCGTGTGTTTTGAAGTAATTGTGCATTTGCTATGGGGCTCTGAATTGCCAGACAGCTCCTCTCCCTTGTGCATGTGTGCGTACATGCGTGTGTGTGCATGTGTGTACATGTGTGTATGGGCGTACATGTGTGTATGTGTGTACATGTGCATGTGCGTGTGTGTGTGCGTGTGTGTACATGCGTGTGCATGTATGTGTGTACATGCGTGTGCATGTGATATCCACCCATGTGTTTGCAGCTTCAGCAAGAGATTCTATAGAAAAGCAGCAGAGGAAACAATGATTATATCCTACTACCATGCTCTTGCCTCTCAGCACCCTCAACTCACATCTTTCTCATCTTCCTTTCCAATCATGCCATGGCATCCACATTGCTTCTGTGAAAAAGACGGGGAACTCAGGTTTATTCAGTACCCCCCAGGCACCAGGTTTTCTGCTTCGTATATGGAGGATTTCGCCCTATTTTGTATACAGCCACATGCTGCCTGACTTTCTCCGAGACTGAAATAAGTTAACCTAAGACCTTTACCATGTACTATTAAAAGTCTAATGCTTTCCCTGGGATTTTTATAAATGCCCAAATAATTTTTGTGGTTGCCTCTGGCTCCGATCCGTTTCTTCGCAACTCACGGTGTTGTTATTCACTCATGTTAAATGCATGGCTGTCCTCTTTCCTGTACTCCGTGCTGACCCAGATGTGGAACTCAGAGCTGTCCCAAACCACTCCGGCAACACATTTGTATAAACGCCAGACTTTATTAAACAAGTGGAAGAACAACGATGTTTAACATCACAGTAATAAAAAAAAAAACGCATAAGATCGGACAATAAAATCCCTGTTTTAAAGTCCCTCTGCTGGTATAACACTGGGAAATATTTTCTGAGAACTTCAACCTTTTGTCTAGTGTCTTAGCTTTTTTTTTTTTTTTTTTTTTTTGCTTCTAATCCCTGGTTCTCCGTTTTCTACTTTGCCCTCAACTTCTCTTCCATTATTTCACAGAAAATTTTGAGCTCTTCTCTCTTTCTTGACTCCAGACATAATTTTGTGTTCCTAAAGGGTCCTTAACATTTTTCCCCAAACTAAGGGCCAGTTATTCCAGATCTTGTCCATCACCACCACGGGGAAACTGGCAGAGCCTTCGAAATCCCAGGCTTCTCATTCTCCCTCCCTCTCTGTCTCATGGAGTAGGAAGAGCTGCCCAGAGACTTATTTTCCTACTGACATAAGCTACACCCTCTTCCTGAAGAAGAAGGGACAGGCTTTAGGAGTTTAAATGGCATTTTTTTTTGTCTTGCCCTGACGAAAAGGAAGGGAAATGAATAGATAAGGATACACACAAGGCCAGAACCTGAACCCAGGGTGGGCCAAGTAATAACCCATTCATTTTCCATCATGCTGCTTTTCCAGAACACCTGGCCTCCAGCTGAGTGGTCTCCATTACTGAGTGGTCTCCCATAAACTTGGGAGTCCAGGGATGGAGCTGAACATTTGTTATTAATTTCACTCCTGAATGCAAAGGGGCCAATCTCCGGGAAAACAGGCTTTCTAGCATTGCTGAACGTCCGTTTATAGGAAGCTAGATATCCAACAGAGATGATAAACAGGCATCTATAAACTCATATTCACCAAAATGATTCTTTGCTCCCCTGGACTATGTACACTGGCATTTATTTACCTTCCACCTTTGTATCTGGAATTTCCAAAAACGTTTTGGGGACTTCTGACAAAAGTACATCTCTTAAAAGTACATCCATTTATTGGCTGACGTGGTTTTTTTATTTTCTACTAACTCTCCAATAAAGTTAGAGATAAATGCGTTTAGAAGTTACAAAATAATGTACTGGTCTGATGATTTCAATTATGAGAGTCGTTCTGAAATTACATAGTTTCATACCTCAGTGAAATCCACAATGCATTATGCTTAAAATTATAACTTTTCCTGAAGCTTACTCTGTGCTGGAACCATCCCCACCCCGGGAACTTGGCAATATCCTTGAACAGGAAGGCAATAAAATTCTGACCTGACCTGACCTGTCTGTGTATGCCCAAACGTGTGTGGAGCTAAGTTGCAGTGATAACACACACATAGTGAAGTGTGTGCTTGTTAACTCTCTTCCGACACATAAGAGCATAGATTATTTAGCTGTGAAGAATGAACAAATACAGCAAGATCTATATGGGTGAGTAGCAATACCATGCCTTCTGTAGTACCCAAAACAGCAAACGTGAAATCCTACAATGGCTTCAACAGAATTTAGTGACCTTTTGAATAGCCTAAGTCTGCGGTGTTGAAGTACAGAAACACAGTTGATTTCAAGCTAGCTGTTTTTCCCTAAACTACGTTCTAGGACTGTTTTCTACTTTATAAATATACCGTTTATCTGCAGTAAATCTTTTTGTTGTTTGCTTCTGTACAAGCAAGCTAAATGATCGCTTCCATTGCCTTCATTTAGATCAAGCCAAAAGAAACAGAGATTAAAAATAAAATAAAATAAAAAAGTATAGTCCTCTACTAGGCGGAAAATGGAAAACATCTCCTGTAAGCTGTGTGGTAATAACAACTTGCTATTTTAACCCTGAGATGCCATTTGCATTTCATAAATGCAATTTCCCAGTTTCTGAAAGGACAGTGATGAAATGATCTGACCTTTACATATCGCTGTTTGATTTCTCTCTCCGTGATCACTGGGAGAATTCGGGAGAGCTAAATATACCTGAGTCTTTTCTGTCCTTCTTTACCCAGAAATGGGCTATCTGACCGGTCCTTCTCCTCTCTCCATGGAGAGACAGTTGGCTGCTTCCCCCTCCTGCTGTGGACATGTGGCCCCCTTAGAGAATCCCGGGATGGAGAGCAGTCCTTTCTTTCCACTGGCAGGGAATCTCGTGAGTTGAAAAATAACAACTGGTTTTTAGAGTTTTCGAGTCTTCGTCTTGGACTCAAACAAACAAACCCGACGGGAAAACGATTGTGTTGCCTGTTTTATGGGCCGTGACGTGGATGCCGATGGAGGAAGAAATGAGAACCTGCGCCACCACCACCAACTGTCCCCTCTAGCGGGAGTCACTTTTTTCCCTTAGATCATGAACAGATTAACAGGAAAGGTTCCGTCTAGGAAAGCAATCCTGGGCAAGAACTGGGGCAAAACTAGCAACTACTTCCCTTCCATTTTTTTTTTTTTTAATTTAAATTTCTTTCTTTTTTCTTCTTCTTCTTTTTTTTTTTTTTTTCAAACTTCAACAATGCCTTGTTCTATATACCTCCCTTCCTTATGTTTGTTTTGAGGTCTGCAAAATTCCGAACTCAAATGCTTTGGGGTAGAATTTTGCCTATCCCCCTCATTTAGAGAAATCATAAAATATCTGTTTTTGATAGCATAATTCAGACTAGAGTGGAAAGGAATTATTACTGCATAAAATGAGAAAGGGGGTTTCGAAGTCTGGCTCTGAAGTTAGGCCTGAGCTGTAAACCCAGATCGATTACAAATCAACCTACCTGGACTCAGTTTTGCAAATTAAGGGCATTAAATATTCCTATCTCAGGTGACTCTTGCAAACTCTGATGTAAAGTACTTAGCTGGTACCTGGTACATGGTAAACCTTTATTATACTTTTAACAACTATTTCTGTTCTTAAGATTAAGGGTTGTCTTTTTTCCTAGTCTAAATACAGAAATGTGCATAGGCTTGAATCGCATGCCTCATTCATAAATTCAACACTGTTTTACTCAGCCTGCTCCAAAGAACGTATCAAGTACAGTCAGAGGTGTGGTCTATGTCTTCAAGAAGTTCTCATTTAAGATGCTTGGCATCTGAGGATTTAACATAGCTGTGCCTCTTCTTCCTTAGTTACCCCAAAGCTCAGTGGCATGGCAGTTTTTTCTGAGATATAATTTTGAGTAGTGTTCACTGTAAGGTTGATAAGTCAGTTGTTCCAGGAAGAGGCACTGAGGTCATGAAATCAAACTAAGTGTCCTGTCATTGCCTCTGAGTGTGTGCTTAGTGTTGAAGAAAGTAATGCTCAGTTTTATTTATTAGAAAGGTAATTGAGAGGTAGAGATTTCTAAAGATTTTATGGTGGATCATTTGTATCAAGTCAAAATCTTAGAACCTGAAATGTCTCTATCAGAGAGGGAGGTAGAGAAATTTTCCTTCTGTCCTCACCTTCTTGCCTTTGGACAGAACAGCCATCCAAGCCAAGCAGGACAGAAATAATTATCTTTTCCTGTTCTGAAGCGTTCTAAGAATGTACACTTCCCAACTACTCTTAGTAGCTCCTTCCGGAATCTTCTCACTCACTGCAGGCAAGATGCTCTTCCTTATGTCCAATTCAAACTTCGCTTCCTTCTTCAAGTTAAGATTCTCTCATAAGGGGAGTCAAATCCATTCTCTTTTGCTATTTCCCATTAGCACTTAATACTTTTCGCCTTGCATACTGTAGGCCCAGTATGATTTAAATCAGTGAATGGACCAAACATTTTCATAAACCTGAAGGCATTAATCAAGCTACTCCTTAACTGTTATAAAGTTTAACTCTGGGACAAATGGTATCAATTGCTAATGCATTTCCTCCAAGGACCCATTTTGCTAAGTGTTAACCATGTTTCCTAAATCTTTGAACCTTCCCTATTTTCAATGTTACTAGAAATAATGATGCTATAATCTGACCGATTTAGTGACCTAATCTACCACACACAGACTCTGAACCCTGAGTGCAGATTATACCTCTATCACTTGCTGGTCGTGTAACTTTGGTCAAATTAGTTAATTTTCCTATACCTCAGTTTACTTATCTCTAAAATAGGGACAATAATGGTGCTTAACTTCATATTGTTGCTTTACGGATTAAGTTACTTAGTACTTGTAAAATAGCCAGAATTGTTCCTGCTTTGTAGAAGTCCTTAATATGTATCCATTATCCTTATCAAGACCCCAGGATAATTTTCTAGGCTTAGTAGATTCATGTGAATCTTTCTACCTTTCTGAATACTTTGGTAATCTCAGTGCTACAGATTTTTTGATGCTGATTTCCCTACTTCTAATGTTCATCACTTTCCTATCTAGATTATTTTCCTCCTTCGTGTCTCAGCTCAGATGCACCTTCTCTTCTCTGTTACGTGATCAGATGTGATCTCATCCTCGGGGCCTAATTTCGGTGCCCCTCCTGGTCAATTATGACTTCATGCAGACAGTTACCCTTTCATAAATTACCCTCTCGGTGAAATTTCTGAACATCCCTTGAAGTAATAAAGTAAATCTTACAATTTTTCACGACCTGTCAAACTCCCTACTAAGTTTCCTTGCGTCTACAAAGCTCTCAGTGAGCAGAGATAAACCGATCATATTTTTATTTGATTACCTACTAACTTTAGTGTAAAAATGCTTCTTAGTTTATATTACCTACTCTAATTTTATTATTGATATTTATGTAGAAAGCACTCATAACAGTGCCCGGTGCACTATAGGTGCTCAATAAATAGGATGATGATGATGATGATGATGATGATTGCTATAGACCTGTGGTCCCCAACCCCCCAGGCTGTGGATTGGGTACTAGTATGTGGACTGTTAGGAACAGGCCACACAGCGGTGGGTGAGCAAAACGACATTGTATTTACAGTTGCTCCCCATCTTTCTCATCACTACATAAAGCTCCACCTCCTGTCATATCAGCAGCACTAGATCCTCACAGGAGCGCGAACCCTACTGCAAACTGAGCATGTGAAAGATCTAGGTTTCTCACTCCTTATGAGAATCTCATGCCTGCTGATCGGAGGTGGAGCTGAGGCGGTGATGATAGCGCCAGGGAGCGGCTGCAAATATAGATTATCATTAGCAGAGAGGCTTGACTGCATCGTAAAAGTCATGTGGTTGAATCATCCTGAAACCATCCCCCTCCACACACACTGGGTCTGTGGAACAACCGTCTTCCATGAAACCGGTCCCTGGTGCCAAAAAGGTTGGAGACCGAGGCTACAGGCTAAATATGTGTGTCCCCTCAAAACTCATACGATAAAACCTAAAACCCGACGTGACAATATTTGGAGGTGGGATCCATGGGAGGTTATGAGGTCATGGGGGCAGAGCCCTCATGAGTGGGATTTATACTCTTATAAAAGAAGCCCCAGAGAGCTGCCTTGCCCCTTCCACCACGTGAGGACATCGGAGAAGGCCATCTCTGAACCAGGAAGACAGGCCCTCACCAGACACCAAATCTGCCAGTGCTTTGAAATGGGACTTCCCATCCACCAGATGGAAAGAAAAAATTTCTGTGGTTCACAAACCATCCAGTCCATAGTATTCTGTTATATCAGCCCAAATAGACTGATGATGATGATGATGACGATGATATCATACTCTTGTTAGAGGTTGGCTTAAGAGGGCTGACTAGGGACATTGGACACTTGCCCTCTCCACAAAGAACCAAAATTGAGAATAGATCATCATGCTTCGAGTAGAACACCTAGGACGAAACAGTGGAGTTCAGCAGAGAAGATGCAGGAAATACCTGAGACACAGAAGGAGAAAAAACTGAGCGGCCAGCTGGGCAGAGATCGGCCAGCTGGGCAGAGATCGGCCAGGAGCTCCAGTGGGTTTCTTTTTGTGGGGAAAGAGTTAGACACGCTCGGTGGTCCACATCCCCACCATGGTCTTCTGAAGTCCTAACCACAGGAGAGCTCCCCTACCCACACGAATTGAAACTAGCAAAGGGCAGTGATGAGGCCAGTCGAGGAACTCGTGCTGGGTCATGCTTTCCCCTAAGACCTAAGTGGTGCCCTGCCCTGGGAACCTCAGCCCCCGTATCTCCACATCTCAGGAGCCCCAGTGACATCTCCCAGTGTCTAGCTGGAAGGCTACAGTAGATCAGTGCTGGCTGGACCCAGAGGTGCCGTGAGGTACCCAGTATGCTGGTCCACACAGAGTACCACTCCCCAAGGAAAGGATGGTATGTCACACCAAGGAAGCAGCCCCCGAGACAAAGGAAAGCAGAGTGTGAACTTTCCAGAAGCCAAGAGCTCCCTGTGTGGGGCTGGAAGGAGCAACCCCACCCTCAGCAGCAGCACAGACTCTGTGCTCAGGCTCTTTCTCAGTCAGACAGTGGAGTCTTCTCCCCCGCAACCTCCACACACCACCACAGCCACCGCCACTGCTGCTGCTGCCAGTGGCTGGGGCAGGCGCATTGGAGGGCTGCGTGTCTGGAACTGTGGGTGACAACCTCAACCCCACGGGCAGCAAGGGCTCTGTGCTCAGCCCTGCAAACACCGAGAGAGATCCCTCATCGCTCCACACAACGCTGCAGTTACTACTGAGTCAGGAGCCAAAGCACATGCTACCCAGAACCCGAGAACTCCCTGTTTGGAGCTGTGGCTGCCCATGCCAGGAGAAAGGCTTCTCTTTTCCAGTGTCCTGAATACAGGCTACACACACACACACACACACACACACACACACACACACACATACACACACACACACACTGCTGCAGCCACTGCTACTGCAGAAGACAAAGTGTGCACAACCCAGAGCCTGAGAGCCGTATGCAAGAGACTGCTGATAGCAACTCCGCCCACACAAACAGGAGGACCCCTGTGCTTTGGAAGAACCCTGAGGTCAGGCTATCCACACCCACTGCCACAGATCACTCCACCTGCCTACTACAGTCTACGCACCTGCACACAACTGGGGGCCTGAGGTCACACCTTTTCCACCTGCCCAAGTATGCCCATTGATGACCTAGGGATGACTCTGCCCATTGTACCACCTCTGACATCTGTGCACTCCCCCACTGGGAACCTGAAGACAGACTGATGCAGCCTGCTACAAAGGCTCCCAACAATACCCACTAATATGTGCCACATAGGAGCCTGGGGACCAGCCTGCTTTGCCCACCACAGCCACTGCCAATGCCAGCATGCACCGCTCAGGACCTACAGGGTCATCCCAGCACTGCTACTGCTATAACCCATGCCATATTATCTTCCCAGGGACTCAAAGGCCTACCCATCTGCCTATCAAATTGCTGCCACTATTGGCTTCTGAGCAAGCAACCTGGAGGCCCAAGAATGAGTCTGCCTAGACCCACTAACACCAGTACCCGCACAGGCCATGCTGGGGCCAAGAACAGGCACACTCAGCCCTTTACTGCACCCACTGGAGCCTGAAGACTGGCCTACCTGGCATCCCTGTCCCCAGAAAAGCTTCACCACAGCCTCCACTAACGTCATCCTAAGCCACTGAGGAAATCACAGATACCACTGTCACTGTTTACAGCCAAAGAAATCATACAGGTGCTAACTACACTACTGAACATTCAGAATCAAAGCCAAAGGACCCTATCCAACAAAGACCATTGACATATCCTCAAGAAAAATTCCTCCCCTAGAAAGGAAAATTCAAAAAAATCAGAAGAGCAACTATTACACCAGTGGAGCAGATATCAACATAAGGACACAAGAAATATGAAACAGCATGGAAATATGACACCTTCAAAGAAATGCAATAATTCTTTAGTGACAAATCCCAATAAAAAAGAAATTCATAAAATTCTAGAAAAAGAATTAGAAATGTTTATACTAAACAAGCTCAGTGAGATACAAGAGAATTAAAAATATATATATATTTTAAAAACCAGAAAAACAATTTAGGATAACCAATGCAAAATTTACCAAAGAGATAGGTACCATAAAAAACAACCAAACAGAAATTCTGAGGTTGAAGAATTCATTGAATTAAATACAAAATACATTTGGAAAAAAAATACATTTGAAAGCTTCAATGATAGACTAGATCAAGCAGAGAAAAGAATCTCAGAACTTGAGGACAGGTCTTTTGAAATAACCTAATCAGACAAAAATAAAGAAAAAGAATAAAAATGAATGAGCAAAGCCTTCATGATACATGGGATACCACAAAGTGATCAAATATACCAATTATTGGTATCCCAGAGGATGAAGAGAGAATAAAAGTGTCCAAAAACCTATTGAACTAAATAATTGATAAAAATTTCCTAAGTCTAGCTAGCAATTTAGACCATCTAGATGCAAGAGGCCAAGCAATCCTCAAACACATAAAATGCAAAAAGGTCTTCACCACAGCACATTATAATAAAACTGTCTAAAGTCAAAGAAAAAGAGAGACTTTAAAAAACAGCAAGAGAAAAGTATCTAGTCACCTATAAAGGCACCCCCATCAGACTAATAGAAGACTTCTCAGCAGAAAGCCAACAGGCCAGGAGAAAGTAGGATGATATATTCAAACTACTGAAAAAAAAAAAAACCTGCCACCCAAGGATAATATTAATATATCCAGCAAAATTATCTTTCATAAATGAAAAAAAAAAGTCTTTTACAAATTCACAAATGCTTAGGAAATTCACCACCATTCACCAGCCACACAAGAAATGCTCAAGAGAATTCTAAACCTGGATGTGAAAAGATAAGAGTTACTATTATGAAAACACATGAAAATCTAAAACCTACTGGCAAAGTAAAAACACAAATGAGGAAAATAAAAATGAAGAAACAAGGAATATAAACATATTTCTTGTATATATTATATATTTCTTTCATATATATGAAAGAAAAAACAATATGATGGGGAAAACCTCACATATCAATAATAACTTTGCATGTAAATGGGTTAAATGCTCAATTTAAAAGATGCAGACTGGCTGAATAGAAAAACAATAACAACAACAACAACAAAAAAACATGATCAAACTGTCAACTATATGCTGCCTACAAGAAAGGCATTTTATTAAAAATTCAGCAAAAATCATGAACAGAAGCTTTTCAAATGAAGATTGACTAATGGCCAATGAACATATGAAAAAATGCTCAACATCGCTAATCATCAGGGAAATGCAAATCAAAACCATGATGAGATATTACCTAACTATAGTGAGAATGGCTTTTATCAAAAAGTCCCAAAGCAACAGGTGCTGGTGTGGATGCAGAGAGAAAGGAACACTTATACACTGTTGGTGGGACTGCAAACTAGTACAACCTCTATGGAAAGTAGTGTGGAGATACCTCAAAGAACTAAAAGTAGACCTACCATTTGATCCAGCAATCCCACTACTAGGTACTTACCCAGAGGAAAATAAGACATTTCACAAAAAAGACACTTGCACTCAAATGTTTATAGCAGCACAATTCATGATCACAAAGATGTAGAAATAACTCAAGTGCCCATCAATACATGAGTGGATTAATAAAATGTGGTATAGGTATACCATGGAATACTGATCAGCCATAAAAAATTTGTGACCTAATATCTTTTGTAACAACTTGGATAGAACTGGAGACCATTAGCGAAGTATAGCAAGAATGGAAAAATAAACACCACATGTACTCAATACTAAATTGGAACTAATCAACACTTATGTGTATATATGGAAGTAAAACTCAAGGGAAATCAGATAGGTTGGGTAGAGGAAGAGATGGGTAAATTCACACCTAACACGTACGATGCACACTATATGTGAAGGGCACACTTGTAACTTTGATTCAAATGGTACAAAAGCAAATTATGTAATCAAAATGTGTGTACCCCCATAATATTCTGAAATAAAATAAAAATTAAAAAATAAATTCACTTTACCTGTAAAGACACATACAGATTGAAAATTAAAAGGTAGAAAAAGATATTCCATGCAAACAGAAACTTAAAGCAAGCAAGAATAGCTATACTTATATCTGGTAAAACAAGGTTGATGTCAAAAACATTAAGAAAAGACAAAGAAGGTTATTAGATAATGATAAAGGGATCAATCCAACAGAGGATATAATAATTTTAAGTATATATGCTCCCAACCCTGGAGCATCCAGATTCATAAAGCAAATACTGCTAGACACGAAGAGAGATAAAACTCCATTACAATAATAGTAGGGTATTTCAACACCCCACTCACAGCATGTGACAGACCATCTAAACAGAAAATCAATAAAGAAACATTGGATTTAAACTAGACTTCAGACTAAATGGACTTAACAGACATTTATTGAACATTTTACCCAACAAATGTGGAGTACGCATTCTTCTCATCAGCACATGGAAGATTCTCCAGGATAGACCATATGTTAGGCCATGAAACAAGACCCACAAAATTTTTAAAAACTGAAATCATGTGAAGTAATTTATCAGACCACAGTGGAATAAATCTATAAGTCAATACCAGGATAAACTCCAGAAACTATAGAAACACACTGAAATTAAACAACATGCTCTTGAAAGACCATTAGGTCAATGAAGAAATTAAGATGAAAATCAAAAATTCTTAAAACAAATGAAAGTGGAAACACAACAAATGAAAGCTTGGATACAGAAAAAGCAGTTCTAAGACAGAAGTTTATAACAATAAACACCTACATCAAAAAAGTAGAAAGATATCAAATAAATATCAATCTAACTATGTATCTCAAGGAACTAGTAAAGCAGAAACAAAGTGAACCCCAAATTAGCAGAGAGAAAAAACTAATAATGATCACAGCAGAACTAAACAAAATAGAAACTAAAAATCCAATACAAGGATAACTGAAACAAAAAGTTGCTTCTCCGAAAGGATAAACAAAATTGATAAACTGCTAGATAATTGTTAAACTGCTATATAACCATGAAAAGAAGAGGAAAATGCAAATAAATTCAGAAATAAAAAGGAGACATTAAAATGATACCACAGAAATACAAAATATCATCAGAGACTATTATGAACAACTATACACTAACAAACTGGAAAGCTGAGAGAAAATGGATAAATTCCTGGAAACATACAACCCAGCAAGACTGAAACAAGAAGAAATACAAAACATGAACATACCAATAATGAGTAGTGAGATTGAATCAGTAAAAAAAAGTTTCCCAAAAAAGAAAACCTCAGAATAAGATAGATTCACTACTGAATTCTACCAAACATGTAAAGAAGAACTAACACTAATTCTCCTTGAACTATTTCAAAAAACTGAAGAGGAGGGAATTCTCCCTAACTCATTCTATGAGGCCAAATTTATCCTGATACCAACCTTGCAGCAACACAGACCAATATCACCAGTGAACATAGATGTAAATATCCTCAACAAAATGCCAGCAAACTGAATCCAATAGCACATCTAAAAGATAATACACCATGATCAATTGGGATTTATACCAGAGATGCAAAAATGGTTCAACATACTCAATGATACATCACAGAATGAAGGATAAAAACCATCATCTCGATAGAAGCAGAAAAGACGTTTGATAAAATTCAACACTCCTTTATGACAAAAAAAATCTCAACAAAGTAAGCATAGAAGGAATAACCTAAAAATAGTAATAAAAGCCATATTTTACAAACCCACAGCTAACATCATACTATGTGAGGAAAATTTGAAAGTCTTTTGTCTAATAACTGGAACAAAATAAGGGTACCCATTTTCACCACTCCTATTTAACATACGACTGAAAGTCCTAGCCAGAGTGATCAAGCAGAAGAAATAAATAAAAGGCTTTCAAATTAGAAAAAAGGAAGCCAAATCATACTCTTTTCCAGATGATATGATCTCGTAGTTAGAAAAAACAAGACTCCACCAAAAAAAAAAAAAAAAAAAACAACTCTTTAGAACTGATAAACAAATTTTTAGGAAATTTGCAGGACACAAAATCAACATATGAAAATCACTAGCATTTCTCTATACCAATTTCCTCCTCTTCTATTTGATTATGCATAATGAGAATTAACATAAGCCCTGATGTCCTGGCATTAAAGAGGAAGACAGTTACTACAATTTGGGGGAGATAATAATAAAATAATAAAAATAACAGCACTTAGCATTTACAGTATTTTACCATTTGTATGTCACTTATACCTGCGCATATATTTGTATATGATATATCATCTCTTTTGACACTCATGGCTCCCTGAAATAGGTAGAGCAGAAATTGTTATTTCCATTTTATAGGAAACTAATAATCCAACGGGTTAAATAAGTCACAAGATTTATACTTGAGAATATAGATTAGGATACTACATCATCCTGATATTTTTAATTGATTTAAAACTGTTCAAATATAACTTGCCAGAAACACATTCAAGGGAAAGGTATTTCAGGGGGAAAACCAAAATTATATACTCCAGATGCAGAGTGCCTGGACTTAAAAGATTGCTGTTGTGTACTGCCCCCTGGACATTGATTTTTAACTACGAGGTTAATTAAATATTGAAACTACAAAATACTATTGTCAGCGTGGGTCTCCCACTGCCAGAGAACAGAGTTGAAGTTGCCGATTTCACATTTGGGCTACAAAATACTGGACATCACGGTCAGATCGAGCATAAAATGCTTTTCAACTGCAGGTCAGTGTAGGCAGCACAAATGCCATTTCAGCACACCTTAGCCACTTTTCGTAGCTGGTTCCTATCAGCTCCAAAACTCAGGAAACCGCTGATCCTGGGAAAAATTACGAAATAACTCTAGCTTCTCCTCTGTCCTCATACTCTTTTCTAATCTCTGTCACTTGAGCAAAGCTGCTCTCTCATTCACCCATATTCATTCACACTCTGGCATCCATACAGGAGTTGAGAGACAAGGTTGTGTTTGCTTCTCCCAGGGTGATCGCAGTTCAGCAGGAATTGAAGCTGAAGATATCCAGTCCTCATGCTGAGATTTCAAGCTGGTGGCTTCTCTGTGAGCCTCAAACCACCTTCTGTAGGTGCCACCTACCTACTGTACCAACAGAGTCCCATATCTTGACTTAAAAACTAAGCTCCACTCGGTGAAACTGAATGGAATAAGCATGTTGAAAAAGAATAAAGGCTTTATTGCTTTGTCTGAGTTTTGCGTCGCCTCTCTGTCCATTTTGCAGAACCAAAGGTACAATATAGATCCTTTAGAAGTGTAGAAGAGCAGGATGGTGACTGTGCAAATACATAATTCATCAAGTTAAATTCATGTCTGATGACAGTGATTCCGAGCACAATAGAACAGATGCCCACCCCGTGATATCCCGACAGTCATTTCTTTCCACAATTCCAGAAAACCAGGTTACGAAATTCCTCTCAGACTTCATGACAACACAGCTTGCGGGGTGTTTCCCAAAGTGGTGTTTACGTAGGCATAGGAGACACGCAGCACCGGCAACTGTCACCAAGGGGCTGGATCTGCTTTTTGAGTTCTGTGAATACTTTCTACTCTCCAAGAGTTTCATCTTGCCCTCCTCTCTTCCCTAGCAGCTCCACTGCCAAAGACCAGCGCTTACCACCTGAAGCCAGAGGTTCTCAACTGGCCAACGTTGACCTTCACAGAGAATCCTTCTTTTCGTTCATCAGCCCCAACTCAGTTCTTGGTTTGGGATTTTCGCTCTCCCAGATTTTGGGAGGGGAGATGGGGGAGGGCGAAGAGGTGGTGAGGTCAGTGATGAGAATCTTTCATCACCATCGAATGCGGTCGCCGATTTAGCACATGTACTGGTGACGGTAAATTACTGGGTGGATGCGGAGGTTTCAGACAAAAGTTTACATTTTGAAGCAAACATACCATGTAGCAGCAAGGATACAGTTATAGAAGAAGTGACTAAATAGGATAGATGGATGTAGACAGACAGACATATAAATTATATGCATGCGTGTCTCTGGATTAGAGTTATAGTTGACCTTATATTTTCATGTCCTGTAAAGTCCTTGGTTGGCTTTTAAAAATCTAAATTTTCTTATTGGAAAACCTCTACAGATTGGCTGAGGAGCCACTTTCCATATGCTACATTTTGTTTGATTTTTCTCTAAAAATGGCATTTAAAAATGCCATTCACTTTGTAGTCATCAACAAGTTATTCTTTAAAAATTTTTATATGTGTCTAGAAATATTGATAGTCCAGGTGCCAGTAAGATGGCATTTGAAAAATAAAAAGCAGCAATTATTTTTTAAAGCAGATGAAAAGTCATATATATATATATGTGTGTGTGTGTATGCATTGATATTTGCCATGAAGTGATTCTGTGTCTGCAAAACTGGCTGTACCATATGATGAAGCTGTTACTATGGAAACAGCTCATGAGCCACGGTCCACATAAAGGAAAGTCACAGATGAAGGTGCAAGGTAGACCTGATAGAGAAACTATTAATTTCCGAAGTTAAAAATGTAAATGTCACGATTACCAGCAATTTTTCAGACTTGAAAAATTCTTTCACCATCCTAATAAATGCTATCATTAAGTTCCTGAAAATAAACGCTAGCAGCTACGTAGAGACTATAGAGAATATAATCCTAAATTTCCTGCTTACATAGCTGAGGGGGAAGGCAAGGCGAAGGAAAAACTATATTGGGTCTTTTGTCTTTCAGGGGTCTTGATTTGCTTATATGCCCCATAGATCCTTCCAGAAGGATCCACTCTGCTGCAGCTGCAGAAAAGGCTCCATGGCAGAAACACGATTTCCTGTGGGTTTTGAAGTAGGGTAGGGTTTGCAGGTGTCAGGAGGAAGAAGCCGTGGCTGCTGACGTGAGAAGACGTTCTAGGTACAGGTAGCATTTCAAATGAATGTCATTGAACTGTCTCCATGGAAACCAGAAAGCTATTTCTCTTGGTTAGAGACATGTGTATCATCCTTCCCTTGAAAATAATAAATCACAAGAAATAAAAAAAAAAAAAATCTTTCCATGAGTCATGGTGGGGTTAGAGTAGGCAGGGATCCCGAGCTTTCGACAAATCTATTCCTCTGCTTTTGGGAAGGATCTCTGACAAATTCTCTCATTCAAGTGGGTTCACTTCTAGCAACTTCCCTGATTCATCCATCCAGCAACAAGAACAAGGCATCTGACCTCTAATTTTTTTCCTGCTGTATCTGAAGAGCTTTCACCCATGCCCCCTTTTTTTTGGTAGACACAGGGAAGGGACAGCTGATTGCTAGCAGCTACCTAAGAGCCCTCTTCTATGCGAATCTGTTAGTATTTCTCTAGCCGCTTCCCTGTCTTCCTTCTCTAAACAATACAATCCACAAATAAGGCTTTGCTCAAATACATTTCCTCTTTCCAGAAGACCATTTCGCGGGGCACAGGGCCCCTGTTGAATTCTTCTTGAAGATCACACCCAACGGCCCGCTTTAATGTTTTGCAAAGCTTCTGGGAGTCACTGTTTAATTTCCTGGCCGGTGAGTAAGCTTCATTTCTCAGGGCATGCGGTCAGCCTCACTTGCACCGTCTGCTACACCCGGTCTCATTTCATCACCAAATGCACTCTCTACAAGGACTCGCACCGCTTTCATGCGATTTCCCATGGAAACGCAATGTTCCAGAATGACTCTGAATCACTTTAAGGATACAGTAGAGAAGGAGAGAGCAGATGCCATGTAAGTGAGTTTCCCACATATCTTTTTTTTTTTTTTTCTTACCTATATGGTTTTGTAAAAGGCAACCAAAACAGAATACAAAGATCACCACTCTGGAGGAATTTGAAACGTGTGTTCTAACTCATCAGGGCCCTTCTAGATAAATAAGCATATTCCTAGGGATCCTTAACGTTGGCTTTGTTTCATTCTCTTACTTGTCCAGCCCCCTTGCTCCCTACCCTACACTGATCCATTTCGGCCACCACCCTCAGTGGACTCCAGGATTTATCTTTACAGAACTTGCCTTATTTGTGAACAGAATTGGAAGATGCACCAGGGAACTAGACCATGGATTCCAATCTCTAACACCCTGACCTAAATGCTTCCACGAGCAGCTTATAACAGCACACTGTAATTCATTCTCATTCTGAAAACATGTCCCCCTTAGTGAAAGAGATGATGTCCCCTCCCTGGGTACAAGTGCCACGCCAGGAGACCACTGAGTGTGGGACCTCAGAGGGCATTCGGGACTCATTTCCTCTCTAGCCTGCCATCATGCAGCCAGTCACCAAATCCCACTGGTTCACCTCTGCAAGGTGAGTATCATTTTTTTCTCACTTTCCGTTCCTATGGCCACTGTACACCATCGGGCATTTGTCATCTCTCATCTGGACTTTGAAATAGCTTCCTAACACTGCCCCCAGTCTTAGCTTTCTTCACTCCACCCCTCCGCGAGCTACAAGAATCCGAAAATGTAAAACAAAAAAGTGTCTGTGAAACCATTTGTCGGGTTTTCTGCATTTCTAGATAAGGATCCATTTCCTCAGCACACATATCCCGGCATCATCATCATTTCTCTCTCTCTCTCTCTCTGTGTATAGATTCTATTTTAAAATGAGAGTATAGAGCACATGTATAAGATTTTTTTTAAAACCAAAAATTCAGAGGGGACGTATAAAGAATAGTAAGTCTCCCTCTACAGCACATTCCTAGTCTTTGTTATACTTCTAAGATAGGTTAACTGCTACTCATTTGTTGAATATTCTTCCAAAAATCATCAGCGCATATAACAAACAAATATCTGTTTATAGAGAGACTTCTTTTTACACGGCGAAAACATTCAGTAACACTGTCATGCACCTTGTTTTAAGCACTCAGTCTAATCTCTTGGCATTCCTCCCTATGTCCGTTAAGAACACATAATAGAAATTACCTGCATTTTCCAGAACATTCCATACTGTTTTTAAGGCCCACTTGCCTATGCATATGCCTTTCCTCTTGCTTAGAAAGTTCTTCAGGCCCAGCGCGGTGGCTCACGCCTGTCATCCTAGCACCCTGGGAGGCTGAGGTGGGCGGATCGCTCGAGGTCAGGAGTTTGAAACCAGCCTGAGCAAGAGCGAGACCCCGTCTCTACTATAAATAGAAAGAAATTAATTGGCCAACTAATACATATAGAAAATATTAGCCGGGCATGGTGGTGCATGCCTGTAGTCCCAGCTACTCAAGAGGCTGAGGCAGCAGGATCGCTTGAGCCCAGGAGTTTGAGGTTGCTGTGAGCTAGGCTGACGCCACAGCACTCACTCTAGCCCAGGCAACAAAGTGAGACTCTTGTCTCAAAAAAAAAAAAGATAGTTCTTAAGATTTGTATTCCATACACGATGGCTAACCACTATTCCTCTTTAAGACTTATTTAAGGCATCAATCCTTCATCACGCCCTAGAAACTACTTCTCTGTGCTCCCATACAATCCTATATATACATGTCTTTATCATAGCACCTACCACATAGACAGAGGCTATGGATATTTCAGATTCTTCCAGAAAGAAAAAAATATCCACTCCAAGATTACAGGCTTTACATCATTGTTTTTTTTCTAAAAAATACTATAGACTCCACAAGGACAGTTCCCATATCTGTTTTATTTGCTGGAGCAGTTGAATGAACGAATGCCCTTGGAAAATCACCCTTTAATCTTAAATTCACGGCATGACAACAGGTTTTACTGGAAGTGTGAGAGACAGGGGAAGATACCTTCCTTTATTCAGTGGAGGAATGGCAACAAGGACTTTGCGTATTATTAAAAAGGGGTAAGTGGGCTCACTAAAGCCAAAAAACACATCGTTCCCTTTTGTCCTGTGGCCACTCCTTTGTGTACATTTTCACCACTGACGTGAGTCAATTGCAAACCTCTCCTTCAGCATAGCAGCTAGGTGCTGAGTAATGGATTGCCAAATGCTACTATTAGCTTCCTTCCCTTTCAATAGGTAGAAGTCAAGGCACTTTATGCAATGCACGATCTGCCGAAAAGGGAAGTGTTCTGGAAAACACGATTCAGTGACCTCACAATACATGGGGAAAACTATGTACAGACATTTAGCCAACTATACGTATGTACCAACTCATCCTTCTATCGTTTTCAAGCATTATGGCATCATTTAATCCCCCTTACTGAAGCCCAAGTTCATTGAAAACGTTTAAACCAATCGTTTCTCTTTTGGAATTTTTTGCCTTCCTTGATAATAATGCAAGATTTCGTGTGTGCGTGCGTGTTTTGAGGGTGCTGTCGAGTAACTGGGAATCCGCCGACAGGAAAAGCATCGAAAACGTAGAGAGTTGATATGAAATGATACTCAGTTAAGACAAACACCTTGGCTTTACTCCTCATTCCACAGTCACCTTCATGGATGGGGTTTGGGCGAGTTGGGCAGAGTTAGGCGAGTTGGGATGCCCAGATCTTGAAAAATAAGTTTCCTCCTGTTTCACATGAAGTGCGGAAAAATGTATTAGTTTGGTGGTAGAGGGACAACATTCCCAGTGGGAATATGATGGGCAGCACCAGATAGAAACACTTCCAGTTTGGTCTTGGCTTCAGTTCTCAATACAATGTACACCAGGCATCGGTCAAGTCTCATTTCGGAGACTGTTGATCCAGTGATCTTAGATGCTGTCTTTGTGAATGTGTTTCGGGAAGAAACAGTTAGATGATAAGGCTATGACTAATTAAAACGATGACTCAAGAGGCCCTGGATCGCATACAATCAGTACTTCAACGTTCCCAGGAGATTGCCATGGTTTACACTCAGTGGGAACTCAATAGATGTTTGTCGAGTGTTTGACTCACCTACCAGGAGAATAGGACAGAAGAAGACACAATCTAAACAGGGAATAAGATGGAGAGAAAGATTTCTTTTTTTTTTTTTTTTTATTTTGACAGAGCCTAAAAATCTTTAAAAATGTAAGTTTTCAGTATAGGGTATCTGAAATGGAGAGGGGTTTAGCAATCGTGTAATTTACCTTCATTTTACAGAGGAAAAACCTGAGGCTTAGAGAAATCAAATTACTCAAGATTCAGGCCAGGCGCGGTGGCTCACACCTGTAACCCTAGCTCTCTGGGAGGCCGAGGTGGGCGGATCGTTTGAGCTCAGGAGTTCAAGACCAGCCTGAGCAAGAGCGAGACCCCATCTCTACTAAGAATAGAAAGAAATTAATTGGCCAACTAAAAATATATATAGAAAAAATTCGCCGGGCATGGTGGCGCATGCCTGAAGTCCCAGCTACTTGGGAGGCTGAGGCAGCAGGATTGCTTGAGCCCAGGAGTTTGAGGTTGCTGTGAGCTAGGCTGACGCCACGGCACTCACTCTAGCCTGGGCAATAAAGTGAGACTCTGTCTCAAAAAAAAAAAAAAAATTACTCAAGATTCAAAAGCTAAATACTGAGAATGTTTTCACAAGCCTGGCAGGTAGGAGCCAGACCCTGGAAAGAGGTCTGCCTAGTTTTCAAATCTTGGCTCTGCCGTTCACCAACTCTATAGTTTCCGAGTAAGTTATTTAACCTCTCAACCTCAGTTTCTCCCTCTCCCAGCCTCAGTTCTTCAATCCGTAATGTGGGGAAAAGAAGTGCACAGCCTTAAGGATTAAATAAGCTATTAATGTAAAGCACTGGATAACCATACTCCACACACGGAAAACGCTCAATAAATGTTACTATCTATTTTCATTGTATTACACCACTTGGAATACCCAGTCGGTCCTGTAATCCTAAGATCACAGGCTTTCAAATGTAAACTCAAACTTTTGAAAATCTAGAGAGGCTTGCTTTAGTGTGGCTTAGGGTATATAAAAATATCTTTCTGTTATCTCCAGACAAGCAAAGGGAAGATTTTTTTTTTTTCCTTTCTCAGCCTCTCCAGATGGGATAACATTGTAACCCAGCACCTAAAAGAAATATCTGGGCGATTACTCACGTAAGGGAAAAACGTATTTATGTCTTTATTTAACTGCCGATATCTGTTCCTGCCTTTAAATGGCACTGACCTATTTGCTCTGTTTGCAAAGGAAATTCTATTATAACCTCAGAGAATTTACTGGCAGCAGCGAGAGTATGTTTAGGCTATTTTACAAAGCTATTGCCAGCTCCTCAGTTGAGGGGGGAAACTGTTTGCAACGTTCTCTTTTCTGAAGAAGAAAAGTCATAGGTGTTCTATAAAAGCAACAGGATAGTATTGTTGAGTTGCTGAGCTTGGTAATATTTTCGTAGCCATCATTTAGGATTGGCTGATTCGCGGGCAGTGACACAGTTAGGAAGACTGACTGCTGGTTTAGGTTAAGCCCCATCTTCCAGACCTTTCTTGCCTCCATCCTGTTGCTCATCGCCAATTATTGAACTGATTTTCCTTTAGAGCACAGCCACCTCTGCTTAATAAGCTGGAAATGAACTTGAAACTTAATTTGGAATCAAGTTTCCAGACAATACCATTATTTGGAAGAATGCCATTCCTAGAGAAACTTCAGAGAGAAAAAAAAAAAAAAAAAAAAAACAAACATACTCATTTCTTAAGGAAACTAGATCTTAGAATAATATACTGTGAGTTTGATACTCAAAAGGCTGTCTACACACCAGCCGTCAGCATTGCTGGGGAGGAATACAGAGTGCCAGGCCCCCAGCCCTCACCCGTGACTTGGAATTTGCATTTTTAACACAATCCCAGAGTGACTCGGGTACACGTTGAAGATTGGGGAGCACTGGCTTAGAGAAATGGCTGTGGGGAGCAGGATTCTAAGAAGTCATCACTGTTTTGAGTGACCACAGTGATGGAAATTAGACAATAACTGGAGTGGGTGCCAGCAACTTCCAGAATCGAATCCTAACCCTTTGCACTCGGATGTCGAGAGTGACTCAACACGGTTAGCAAAAATCATAGAGATTAAAATGACTCTTTGAATGTATCGATCATTTGAAGCATAAAAAAAAAATCCAAGTAAATAAGTTCGTATGGAAAGAAACTCCAGTTTTTTTATTCTACTGGCGCGCTTTGTAAAATCTGGGGTATTTTAAAAAAAATTAAATCCCGAGTAGAATAAAGGAATCAAGGAAAAAAGCAAGCGAGCGCAAAGGGTTAAAAATAACAACGGTGGAATTTAAGTGGATATTTGGTAAATTAAATTTGTTTTAGGCCGGGCGCGGTGGCTCACGCCTGTCATCCTAGCACTCTGGGAGGCCGAGGCGGATTGCTCGAGGTCAGGAGTTTGAAACCAGCCTGAGCAAGAGCGAGACCCCCGTCTCTACTATAAATAGAAAGAAATTAATTGGCCAACTAATATATATAGAAAAAAATTAGCCGGGCATGGCGGCGCATGCCTGTAGTCCCAGCTACTCGGGAGGTTGAGGCAGGAGGATTGCTTGAGCCCAGGAGTTGGAGGTTGCTGTGAGCTAGGCTGATGCCACGGCACTCACTCTAGCCCGGGCAACAGAGCGAGACTCTGTCTCAAAAAAAAAAAAAAATTGTTTTTCTTGGAGCGTTATGTGTAAAATAGGCCCATTTTAGTTTCTTTCATCCTTGCTGTTAACTGTGATGCCCATAAGAGCATTCACTGTTGGCACCTTGCACGCATGAAGGAAGGAAAGAGACAAACGCATGACGGTCTTCTCCTATTGGGAATGGCTTGGGATGAGCTCACGCTTAGTGTCAGGACTCAGTGCGTGTAAAGTCCTCTAGGGGTAGTCACTGGGACCATTGGGTGTTCACATCAGGGACAGAAAGCTGTGTGGTTGGAACTCCCCCTCGATGATCAGGATTCAATGCCTCTTGAATCAGACAGAACGACTAGTCGTTGGAATTGGAAGTACAAGAGTTCAACTAGTTGTCTTCAGGTAGTTAGTATCATGTTTCCCCAAACTACTGCTCACACAGAACTGGCCCACGACTTTATGTGATTTAATGGGTTTATAGTAGCAGATGTTAGTGGTTCTTTGACACAATTTCTGGAAGCTTTTGTCTCTCTTGTTTCCTCCAACTGCCTCCTGTTCATCTTTAGTCAGTCTTCTGTCTGCGTGTGTGTGTGTGTGTGTGTGTGTGTGTGTGTGTGTGTGTGTGTGTGTGTGTGTATGGCTTGGTAGAAATTGATAAAAGAGAAGGCTTGAAGGGTTTAATATACAAGAAATTGAAAATGTGGTTGTTTTCTAAGATGACAGTTTAGAAAATAACTGTATGTAGTTGTTATCGCATGTACCCTGTATCCCATGATGCCAACAGAAAACTCATTCCTAATTTAATCAATAATATTCTTTCCTGAAAAGAAAGGTCTTGCTCTCAAGTATTTATTTTTTTCTGCAACAGAATTATTCTTCAGAGATTTTTGCATTCGCTGCTCAGAACCAATGATTCTTGATTGTAGAGATTCTTGAATATGAATTCTTTTTCTTTCCTAATCTGGGAAAGATGTTTTATGTCCTGGAGGACATGAATCAGAAAATACTCCTGATGTGATGTTAGTCTTTAAAACATACAATGTTATAAACCAATCTGTATTTTGCTTAGAAAAAAATAGAATCTATTTTTCAAATCCATTACGATAACACACAATGATCGTGTCATTTTTCCCAGCCATGGAATGGGTAATACTGTTAATGAATATAAATGTAAACAGGAGCAGTATTTTAGTAATGGATTTAACTTACATTTTCTTAAAAGCTAGTTTTATTATATTAATGTCCATTCTTATTTTTTGTTAGTTTTGATGAAAATTTCCCATTATATAATCTCAAAAGTTACTATCTTACAGGGTACTGAAACATGCTTAAAATGAAAAGCAATGAGTCCTATTTACAGTGCACTTTCAACCCTACTTATATTATTATCTAAAAATCAAAGCATATTATAGACAATTATATTATGAGGGGGTAATCATCCAGGTAGTGTTTTTATACAGAGCCCTCGCTTCTAAAAATATTCCTCTTTATTTCCATTTTTCTTGGAGTTATTTCCAAATCTGTTCATTTTAATGCTTTGTCATAGATGAGAGAAGATAAAACAAGCTTCGAGTCCTGTTGGTACCTCTCATTAAAAGGGAGAAACAAAGGAGAATAAGTAAATCAAGGTTTATTATATTTCAACTTTCAGTGGTTTTTTATTTTATCTTTTCCCATCATGTCTCTAACACCATTGCAGAAATGTAATAGGTATTTTAGTAGAATATATTTTTCAAAGGCTTATCAGTTGAGCGGATATGTTTTAAAAATCAAGTGTATAAACAGGCTGTATTATTCAATCTTCAGGAAGAAATATCCAGTGGTGTTGCAATTGAAGTCAATCCCTTTTGCAAGCTTATGTGTAAATTCAATTGAACAACTGACTCTACAGAGCTTTTTGTTGTGGTTGTTTTGATTAAAAGCAGCTTCCTTATTCAATCGGTTTAAGGAAAAGCTGAAAAAGTGTGTGTCAATATAACCAAGAGAATTATATCTTTTTAAAAATTCTGAAATGCATAGTACTCTATACAGCAAGGTAGACCACTAGCAAAGCCACTGTTTGCCTTCTGAACTTTCTGAATCTTCTCTTATTTTATAAATTATCTATGTGAATGCTTACAAGGCGCAGAAATAAATTATTGAAAAGGAAAATATTAACACCATTTATTTACATGATAACAACTTGTTAAACTAATTCCTTGTCTAATTTGTCCTGTGGTATTTGCATGGATTGGGCACAATTCGTATATGCGCACATATACAAATGTGTGTAAATAGTGTGTTTTGGGTTGCTTTGTGGTATTAGCATGTATGTAAACAGATCGTCATGTCAGTCAGTTAAAAAAAAAATCTTTGTCAAGTTAGAAAACATGCATTGTGCATTGTCTTAAAAATTGGGTTTCTTTTTCCAGTACAGCAATCCGACACGTTTTAAAATAGTGTTTTTAAAGAAGCTATTTAAAGCAGGGGGAGTTACAGCTAAAAAATACAGAAATTTGACAGTCATATTTTTTTTTAGCCAATCCTATTCAATATGCTATAGATATATTTATTTCTTCCCTGATATAGCCTTAAAAAAATAGAGAAAAGAAAAATTCTTAAACCATAGCATATTGAAATAAAACGACACACTAAGAATGAAATGAGACAATTCAATAGCCTTTATAGCTATAGAATGATAAAATCTCAAAAGGTTATATACTCTTTAAAATTTTCAGGATGTCTAAATTTCTGCTGCCGTAATATATTTTTCCCAAGGGGGATAAAAGAAAAAATGGCATTTCGCTCGCCTGCATCTAGCTGGGTGGCTGATTCCAGCAAAGCAACAGGCATTTCTCCCTGCCTTGCAAGAAGCAACAGTTAGAAACTCTGACAACTAGAAAACTGCCACGCACGGTGGGTGGGGAACAGCCAACAGAGAAAAGCGGCAGGTAGGATTTCAATCCGTTTTGCAACCGCTTCAAAAAGAGATGAGGGAGGAAGAAAAAAAAAAAAGAAAGAAAGAAAACAAGAAATAAAAGAATGTTGACCCCTGTGAAATGAAAAGATTGTGCTATTGCTATCGCCCCCTTCCCCTTCCCCTTTAAATCATCAGGCTTTTTTTTTTTTAAAGCATGCTAAGGGTTTGCAGAGTAAAGCGAGGCAATATACAGCTCGACCCGTTTTGCTTTAAAATGTGCAGGTTTTGACAGGTGCAGCAAGACGAATTCATTCATCAACACCCACCGGCCCCATCACCAAGGCCTGGACTGGTGTCGTCAGCCTGTCACCCCTGTGCCACACACGGGGTGCCCAGACCCGACGGAGGGCAGGGGCGCCCCGACGACAGACCCCCCCCCGACCGTGTGCCTGGCGGCAGGGGCCCCCCGCGCCGTCTACACCCGCGGGGAGCCGCGCTGCGCACCGCCCGGCCACGCGTCCCGGACGCCCGCGCCGCCGGCAGAGGGTGCCCTGCGCGCCTGCACGCGGGGAACCCCGGCCAAAGCGACGCCCAGACTCCGCCCCGGCGCGACAGTCCCCGTCCTTGCCCCACACAGCGCGCGGGGCGGTCGGTGCGCACGTTCCGGCAAGCGCAACCCGGGGGCGCCCGCGCGTGTGCGCCGGGGTGCGGGGCGCGCGCCGGGCGGGGACCCGGGTTAGGTGGGGGGTGGACCCCGGGGTGGGGGGTGGTGACAGGGTGACCGCCCCCCCACCCCCGCCGCCGAGACGCACAGGGCGCGGGGAGGGAGGGAACCCCGCCGTCGCTTTCCCAGCTGCGCAGGCCGGGCCCGGGCGTGGCGGGGGACACTCACCATGTTCACTTCGGAGACCATGTCTATGCTGGCCACATCGATCCGCATGCCGACGTCCACGGGGGGCCCTGCCGGGGAGGTGGGACCACACTGAGGACACGCTCTCCGGGTGGCGGCGGGCCGGGGCGGGCGGGGGCCGCGCACTGGGTGGGTAGGGGGGCTCCCCGCGCCCCGCGCCCCGCGCCCCGCGCCCCGCGCCCCGCGCCCCTGCAGGGGTTCAGCCCGGGAGCACCGGCAGGTGCGGGCACACGCGTGACGCGGTGACTGTGCAGAGGGTGTGTCGGGCCGGGGAAGGTCGGCTCAGCCTGGGGGTGCAGACCCCGAGCCACTTGGGGGGGGGTCCCTGCGCGCGCGCGTGTGCGCGTGTGTGTGCGCGCGCGCGTGTGTGTGTGTGTGTGCGCTTCCAGGGCGCAGTGCACGCTTAGAGCATGACATGCTTTTTTTTTTTTTTTTTTTTGGCATTGACCGTTGACAGCAGCCAAGGAGGGAGGGCCGGGCGCGGGTTACAGGTTGAGCCCAGGGGAAGCGCTGGCCGTTACCTCCGAAGTCCGGCCGCAGGCGGATGTCGTACCCCTTGAGCAGCCGGTCCACCGTCTCTTTCACGTAGGACATGTTGCTGGGCTCGTTGGCGCTGCGGGGGAGAGGCGGGAGCCGCGTTCAGAAGCGGCGCGCACTGCGGGCAGACACGCAGAGAGACGCCGGCACACCTGCCCCCCCACCCCACCCCCGGGACCCGGCATGCAAAAAAAGGGAAAAAGAGAGGGAGACACACACACACACACACACACACACACACACCTACCTGTGCGCGCAGCAGGCCATGGCCACCACCACAGGGAAAGACAGGAGCCCCAGACTCTCCCGGTGTTGTCCTGTCCACATCCCTAACTCGGGTGCAAGAATTGTCTTTTTCGGCGAAGATTCAAGCAATGCAACTTAGTCGGCGGCTGGGCAGTGGTTTCCCACCCCCCACCCCCCCACACCCGAATGGGCCTGCGCATGCGCGGGAGGGTGCTCGCTGCCAAAAGACACCTTGTGCCTTGCGAACAGGATTCCTAGTGGAACAGGCAACAGATTTCAGTCCCTGTAAAGTTCCGATGCGGGCTGCCCCGCAGGCCTGTGCGTGCTCGGAGGCCAACGGGGGACCCCCTCCCCGCTCCCCCGCGACTCACACTGCAGGGCTTCCTACGTGCATGTGCATATAAAGAGTTTCCTTCGTGCACGGGGAGGGGGGCTGCGAGGTGCATTTTCTTTCTGCTCTCAACCTGATTTTTTTTTTTTTTTCCCCAGCTGGGGTTTCAGCGATCTGGCGGAGGCTGCCTGTGATTGGCATCTTGCGTTGACAGTCACGCAGAGGTGCAAGCGCCGGGGGTCGGGGGGCGGGGGCTGTGGTCTGGCCACTTGGGGGAGGGGCCCGCTGGGGGGGGCAGGGAGGAACAGGGACTAGGGGAGGGGCAGAGGAAACCCAGGAGGGATCTGGGCACCCCAAAAGCGAGGTGTCCTTGGGAGATGTCCTGGGACCCCGTGTCGGTGTAGACCTGTGGGAGGAGGGGCAGGCAGGGGAGGGGCGGGGCGGCCCAACTTTTCTTCTCCCTCTCTCTCCTCCCCTCCCCCTGGCGTAGCGCTGGGAGGTGAGCAGGTGGCAGCTGTGGGCGGGCAGTCCCTTTTCTAGGACCATCCGCCGCAAGCCCCACTTTTCCTGTAGTTTCTAGTAAAAAAAAAAAAATTTTTTTCTTATGTGCTAGTAAGCAAAACCTCTCTCTTAAACTGTCAGCATGTTAGCTGGTGTTAGTGACCCCGAACAGGACTCCCTGAAATAACCCAGAGAGAGAGAGTCTTTCTTGCCTCTGTGAGCCAATGGGGTTGGGGTTATGAAGGAGCAAGCATTGCTTGGATTAAATTAAATTGAGCAAATGCAATCCCACAAATCACGTGTTTAGGCAGGAGGGCCTGGGCTAGGCATTATTTGTTCATTTGTTAGGCAGCACATATTATTAAGTCTAGGGGGTAGGCAGTCTGGGACGTAGAGCTGACTTAAAAAGAAGGTTCCTGATCTAGAGAGATTGACAGACTAACGGGAGGGACAGACACGAATATAAATAAATTTAAGGTATCTCTAAGCTAGTCTATATTGCGACAGAAGAGCTGTTCATTCGGCCAGAGAGAGATAGAGATGGTTTCCAGAAGAGGAGAAACTTGGAGGAGAAAGCCTTTTGCCAGGGCAAGGAGGAAGGGGCCCTACAGAAGGAGAGACAGTAGGTGCCAAATCCTAGGGACTTGAAAAAACATCATCTTGTTTGGCAACTGAACACAGAAATGGCTGGTCAGGTTACAAAGAGAGTGAGGGACGGGAGGTGAGGAGAGTGTGAAGGGAAGTTGAGGTCACACTATAAAAACACTTATATACTCTGCATTCAGGCTTCTGGAAATCACTGGAAGTTCTAAGTAGGGATGGACAAGGTCAGATGCAGGGTTCACACAGAACACTGTGGTAGAATAATCATGATAAGAACAGCAAACATATATCACCTGCTCATTACGTGGCAGTTATTGTGCATGTTATGTAGATTGTCCCATGTAAACCTCATGACAACCCAAAGGTGGTAAATATTATTATTATTTTCATTTTATATATAAGGATACTAAGACTCCAATAGGGTAATGTAATTAGTTGAATATCAAACAGCTAATAAGTGGTGGAGTCTGCACTTCAACCAAGAGTCTACAGACCTAATCTCTCATCTATGGTGTGAGGTAGGGACCCCAAGGGAAATAACCAGATAGGGCAAACAGCAGAAAGGAAAAAGTTTATTAAAACACCCCAGGCAAAAAGAACTCAATTCAGATAGTGTCTAGCATGGAGAGTGTGTAGCTAGCAATGGGCTAGCTCAAGCTTTTCAGAAATATAATGGAGAAACCTAGTCATTGAAAAGATCAAGATTGGGGGAATTTTGGAAGGTATCTACAAATGGTACAAACATCTACACACGTGTAGAGCTTGACATTCTGCAGAGAAGTTAGTTGTATTTTCTCATTTGAGACTCACAACCACCTTAAACACTGGGGCCCTTTTTCTGGGGAAAAAAAAATGCTGTTAATTGGGTTCCTTAGTTTTCTTAAAAGGTTGTCAACTCTACCTTTTTTATTTCATATAGGTAAAAGAGAAGATTCACTAATATTTAAGTTTCAGGTCCTTGCTGAAGCATAAAACTCTTTCTATGCTGATCAATTCTATGCAAAAGTTGCTCTGTGGAAACTAAGGTGCATGGAGATTTGGTTCATTCGTTTGCTCATTCATTTATTCCTCAGATACTTATTGAATATTTGCTAGGTTCCGGACATGGTGCCAAGAGCTGTCGATACAACAATGAAAAAGACAATATACACAGTCCCTTTCCACATGGAATTTGTCAATCAATACATCTATTGGAGGTTGCAAACTGCCAGCCTTTCCAGTCAGATCCAATTAATAAAAGAAGCATTTGATTTCGTGTTCACCAAGTATTGAGTTTGTTTAATTTACTTAGCTTTTATTGGAATATATGTTTTGTTTCCAAGTTGGTCATAAACCCACATAATTCTTTTTGAATAACAACCAGGATTTTAGTTAGCAGGGTCTGCTGAAGAGCCTAGATTTTATTCTTGAATTAAGGAGGACTATCTGTGACTCTGTAGATTTAAGCACTGTTTTTAGCATGCGCTAGCCAGATCAATTCCACTGAATTTTGCTTTAATATTATGCCTTTGACACATGAAATGGACCCTTCAGGAAATCATAATATATTCATTATCACATTCGTTACTGAGATGCTGTAGAAGATATGGCCCATTGTATTACTCAGTATCTTATGTTTGAGGACATGTGTCAGAAAAATTTTCCCAGGATTTAGTACTCTGAAAATTATCTTACTTCCTGAATGGCTTATATCTTGTGGGCAATGAGAACCTCAAAATGCATTAATTTCTCCATTTCCGTTGGCCATTGAGGATGTTAGAATCATATATACAGCTTAGTATTTTAGCCATTACGTAAGATGTTAGTGACCTGCATTTTGATCTATTACATTTCTTCCTGATACCTTAGAATTCTAAATTTAATTTTACTTTGTCACGCTTTACTAATCTAAAAACAGATATATTACACTGAATATATACAGTATGTAAGCTGTCTTGAATCATTTCGGAACTAAGTAGGAAAGAAAGAAATTCAAAATTATAAAAAATAAATAATTTAGAAAATTTTAAATCACCAGATACAGATGCATTATGGGATTTTTTTAAAAAAATTTATTTTTAATTATTATGGGTACATAATACTTATGTATCTTTATAGGGTATATGTGATGTTTTGATACAGGCATACAATGTGAGCTGATCAAATCAGGGTAATTGGAATATCCATCACCTCAGTCATCTAACATTTCTTTGTGTTAGGAACATTCCAATTCCACTCTTTTAATTATTTTAAAGTGTACTCTCATTGTTGATTATAGACACGTTGTTGTGCTATCAAATATTGTTCTTTCTATCTATATTTTTGCACCCATTAACCATCACTACTTTGTTCCTCACTCCCCGATAGCATTCCAAGCCTCTGGTAATCCCTCACTCTACTTTCTGTCTCCGTGAGACCAAGTTTTTAATATCTAGGTGCCACATATGATTGAGAACATGTGAGATTTGTCTTTCTGTGCGTGGCTTATTTCACTCAACATAATGTGCTCCAATTTCATCCATGTTGTTCCAAATGGCAGGACTTCATTCTTTTTTTTTTTTTTGTGGCTATATAATATTCTATTGTGTGTATGTACCACCATTTCTTTATCTATTCTTCTGTTGATGGACACTTAGGTAGTAGGTTCCATACCTTGGTTTATTGTGAATAGTGCCGCAATAAATATGGGAGTACAGATATCTTTTTTACATACTGAATTCCCATCCTTTGGGTATATACCCAACAGTGGGATTGCTGGGTCTTATGATAGTTTTATTTTCAGCTTTTTGAGTAACCTCCATACTGTTCTCCATAGTGGTTGCACTGATTTTCATTCCCACCAACAGTGTACAAGGTTTCCCCTTTCTCTGCATAATTGGATTATTTGATTTTTTTCTTACCAAGTTATTGGAGCTTCTTATACATTCTAGTTATTAATCCCTTGTCAGACAGGTAGTTTGCAAATATCCTCTCCCATTATGTGGGTTGTTTCTTCATTTTATTATTTCCTTTGCTGTGCAGAAACTTTTTAGCTTGGTGTGATCCTACTTGTCCAGTTTTGCTTTGGTTTCTTGTGCTTTGGTGGTACTACTCAAGAAGTCCTTGACCAGACCAATATCCAGAAGCATTTCCCCAAGGTAGTTTCATAGTTTCAGGTCTTAGATTTAAAAGTCTTTAATCCATTTTGATTTGATTTTTGTATATGGCAAGAGATAAGGGTCTAGTCTCATTCTTTTGCATATGGATATCCAGTTTTCCCAGCACCATTTATTGAAGAGACTGTCCTTTCCTCACTGTATGTTCTTGGCACCTTTATCGAAGATAAGTTCACTATAGATGTGTGGATTTATTTCTGGGTTCCCTATTCTGTTCCATTGGTTTGTGTGTCTGTTTTTATGCCAATACCATTCTGTTTGGGTTACTATAGCTCTGTAGTAAAATTTGAAGTCAGGTAATGTGATTCCTCCAGTTTTGTTCGTTTTGCTCAAGATGGCTTTGGCTATTCTGGGTCCTTTGTGGTTCCATATAAATTTTAGGATTTTTTTTTCTATTTCTGTAAATAATGTTATTGGCATTTTGATGGGGATTGCATTGAATCTGTAGATTGCTTTGGGTAGTATGGACATTTTAACAATATTGATTCTTCCAATTCATGAGGATGGAATATCCTTTTCTTTGTGTCTTCTTCAACTTCTTTCAACAATATTTTATAGTTTTCATGACAAAGATCTTTCACTTCTTTGGTTAAGTTTATTCCTAGGTATTTTATTTTATTTCCAGCTATTGTATATGGGATTACTTTCTTGGTTTCTTTTTCAGATTGTTTCCTGCTGGCATATAGAAATGCTACTGAATTTTGTATGTTGAATTTTTTATGGTTTTATAAAGCCAACACTTTCTTCCTCTGTACAATTGCTTGCTTCTTCCCTACACTAATCCTCTCAACTAAAACATTTCCTCCTTTAAGGCTCAATTCAATTTCCATTTTTTGGCAGTGTTTTTTTTTTGTAAAGCTACCCCTTGAAAGCCAATGGTAATTTCTACTCCTATTATCTTCTGTTAATAAGTCTTAGGGAGGAAAAGGAAGGATCCTAAAAATTAGCATCTAACCAAGGAGGAAGTGTCTCAGGGTCAACTTCACACATATTCTTAGTATTCCCACACCTAGCAGTGATCAACGGGAAAATATAATGTGAAAAAATACTCCATTACAATAGCAAAACCTCTAATGCAGTTAGATATAAATGGAAAAAAAGATGTGAAAGCTTTTATAGAGGATTTATATAACATTATTGAAGGACACAAAGAAGACCTAGATAAATAGAAAATGAACCATATGGGTAACTAGAAAGACTCAGTATTGTAAAGATGTCAGTTTTACCTAATGTAAGAAATATAATCAATTTGAATCAAAATTCCTATATTTTAAATGGAAATTAAGAAACCAATTTTAAAATTCTAAAGCAAGCATGAGGATTACAAAAATCCAAGAAAATTTGGAGAAAGGGAAAAAGAGAAAGGATATGGGGGCATTTGCCTTTGAGATATCATGTCTTATTATTTAGCTACATAGAAATTAAATCAGTTTGGTTTGAAATTCACGTAATGACAGGAGAAAAATAGTGCAACCAAATAAAGAGTACAGAAATAGTCCTCTATTTTAGGAAAAGCAAAAAAAAAAAAAAAAAAAAAAAAAAAAAAAAAAAAAAAAAAAAAAAAAAAAAAAAAAAGATAAGCTATTCAATAAATGCTGTGAGACAATTTATTATCCATAAGGGAAAAGAAAGTAGATCTTTACATCATTACATACATGGAAATGTATTACAAGTAGATGCATAATTTAAATTAAAAAACAAAACTTTAGAAAACTGCATAGCAGTTTATGATTTTGATGTAGGGAAAGATTTAAAGATGAACAAAACTATGAGAAAGGTTAATAGAGATAAGTACATTAACATGTAACCTTTAAATCAAAAGATTCTACTGATACAGTGAAAAGTCGATGGACATAGAAAGAACATTTTTTTTCACAAATTTAACCACCAAAGGATTCCTATGCAGAAGTTATCCAAAATAAATAAATAAATAAGAAAGAAAAGCAAAGGACCGATTTACAAATTAAAGCAATGATTCGCCATTTCTAACTCACCAAATGTGCAAAATTTAAGAGTGCCAAATATTGGTTACAAAGTCTTCTAGACTTTCAGTAGACATATAAATTAATCTAGACACCTTGCACAGCACTTTAGGCATATTTGGCAAAGTCACAGATACACATGCTCTTTGGACCAGAATTTGTACCACTAAGAATATGCCCTTAGTGATACATTCATGTAGTCTAAGAATGTTCACTGCAGTCTTGTTTTTAATAGTGCAAAGGCAGCAACAACTTAAATCTTTATCCATTGGGAATAAACAGATAAATATGAATATAATCACACAATGAAATACAACAGTCAAAATATAGAAACATCTGCATGCTTTTACACAGATGAATTCCCAAAATAAAACATTAAGCAAAAACAAAAATGAAACAAAAAGAGCTAGCTGTGGAATGATACAATGAGCATGATAACATTAAGTAAATTTTTAAAACATTTAACTGCAAAACACAGAATACATATTATACACATATACAGGTATGTAAGTGTGTGTATTTATTTTCTGTGTGTGTATAATAAAAATAGAGAACTAAATTAGGAAGGATACTAAATTTTACACTTTAATTGAATCTATAATATTTTATTTAAAAAAACTCAAGCAAATTAGGCAAAACATGATATATGAGTGTACATTATCCTACTCTACATATATTTCTAGGTATTTGAAGTATTTATAAAAACTGATTAAAACAAATGAAAGTGTGACAAACTGGGAAGATATATTTATAATTTATATTTTAAAATACGCATACAAATGAATAGGAAAAATACATTTACATATTAAACAAATGGGCAAATTATTGTAATAAGTGTTTAACAAAAGAAGAATTCGGTGAGCAATAAATATATTAAAATTTTCAACCTTGGTACTAAGCATATGGATACAACTTTTAAAAGAGATACAAAGTGTCATTCTTATTTATTAGTTTACTATTTTAAGAAAGTTTAGCATCCAACATCATGGATGCTGAGGAGAAACACAATATCATACCCTTTGGGGGGAATATAGGTTGCCACAATCTATTTCAAGGACTATTTGTAATACTAAATAGCAATATGACATGTTATATTACCTAAATGTTTCAGTGGAATTTGCATTCTGTTCAGTTGATCAGGTTTTCTGATTTAATCTAATATGATATATTTTCATCACAAATCACTTATTGTTAATAAGGTATGAATTTTGGTAAGGTAGTCTCACCATTATTAATTTTTAAGATATTTACATATCCCTTGTGCTTTTGTACTTTATTTTCTAGATTAAATATAGTATTAATTTATTAAGATTTAAAAATCTTGTGTTACTTTTATATTGCATTAAATATTCTAATTAACTCAAGTATAGTTTTAATTTGTGTTAATGGGAATGATATCACTTCACTTTTGCATATAAATGTATGCTCTCAGGATTTATTATTTTCTTTAAAAAGTCTTGTGTGTTGAGTAATATTAATAGCCACCTACTTAAGATATTTTTAGCTGCTAATATGAAAAATGTATTTTTTTACTTTGTATTTTTCAGCTCTTCTTATTCATATAGTATGGACTTTTGAGGATTTACCTCTTTTTATTTTCACTTCTTAACTGTCATGCTATAATAATTTTATACATTATTTTTTCTTAAAAATAAATTCATATTTTATTTGTTTCCTATATTTAGATTTTGGAATGTCTTTCAAATTATTTCCAGCATTTCTACTATTTGATAAATTGTCATGGTAATAAGGATATTCTTTTCTTGTTTTAAGTAGAATTCTACCCAAATAAACATTATACAATTTTTTTGTTTTAAAATATACACTCTATCTTATTACTTAATAATGAAGAGATGTACTGAGTCATTGCTTTTATTAAAACATTACTTTTGTACTAATAATAATTAACATTTGTATAGGCTTATTATTTATCAACACTACTTTAAACACTTTGACATAGCTCATGTTCATCCTACTTTATGAGGTAGGGATAATACAATTGGTTCTGTTTTACAGATGAAGACACCAAAACACAGAAAATCCAAATCACTTATCCAAGGTCAAACGATTAAAAAAATGAAAGAGAATTTCAAATTCAGATCGTCTAATGGCAGTTTACACTCTTGACTAGTACACTATTAATTATGGAAAACATTGCCACCATAAAATGGACTTTTTCAACCTCTATTGAGATAATTAAACGCTTTCTGCAACTTCTCCTATATAATTAAACTCCTTTAGGGTTTATCCTATGTTATAAGTGATTTACATTTTTTAAAAAAATGCCCAAATTATATAAATAATGTTTCTTCTGTACAGCAGACCCTTATTCTGCAAACTGGAAGTGCTTGTAGTCTTGTGACCTTTCGTTGGTCCCTGCCATGCCATGGGTGAGGGAAAAATCACACAGAATAATGACTATTAAGGCTATTATCAGTAACATACTGCCTTAGAACATCATCTAAAAAAGTGCTGCTCTTCATATCTCTGCTAAAGTGTAGAGATTTTACTGTTTGTTGTTGTTTAGTAGAAACTATACTTTTTGGCCAGCGCGGTGGCTCACGCCTGTCATCCTAGCACTCTGGGAGGCCGAGGCTGGCAGATAGCTCAAGGTCAGGAGTTCAAAACCAGCCTGAGCAAGAGTGAGACCCTGTCTCTACTAAAAATAGAAAGAAATTAATTGGCCAACTAAAAATACATAGAAAAAAAATTAGCCGGGCATGGTGGTGCGTGCCTGCAGTCCCAGCTACTTGGGAGGCTGAGGCAGGAGGATGCTGGAGCCCAGGAGTTTGAGGTTGCTGTGAGCTAGGCTGATGCCACAGCACTCTAGCCCGGGCAACAGGGTTGAGACTGTCAAAACAAAAAAGAAAGAAAGGAAGAAAGGAAGAAAGGAAGAAAGGAAGAAAGGAAGAAAGAAAGGAAGAAAGGAAGAAAGGAAGAAAGGAAGAAAGGAAGAAAGGAAGAAAGGAAGAAAGGAAGAAAGAAAGAAAGAAAGAAAGAAAGAAAAGAAAGAAAAGAAAGAAAGAAAGAAAGAAAGAAACTAAACTTTTAATCTGGATTCACAGACCAAATTTTTAGAACCTGGTATTAACTGGAGAACAAAACAGCCAGGTGATTGTCTGGTGAATACTTTTCTGTCTAAACATACGGCCTTTAGTCTCATTCATTTACTCATGAATTTACTAAAAAAAATATTTTTAGAACTATGCAACAATAAAAGATATAAACCGTCAGGGTGAAAGCATCCAAATAACCAATACAAAATGAAAAACAGATGCTACAAATGAGAAAAGAACATTTTTTTTTTGAAGCAGTCTTTCTATGTTGCCCAGGCTGGTATCAAACTCCTGGGCTCAAGGGATGCTCAGACTCCCAAGAAGCTGGGACTACAAATAGGCTCC